>NW_001798965.1:4446-143586 GCF_000165425.1 Paramecium tetraurelia
CGAGGCCTTCAATCTGGGTGGATCTCCACAGGGGAAATCAAATGGATTTACATAAATCTCTTTGAAATTGTTATTTGGAATGGTAAATAATAATTATTATTCTTAAATGTCTGTGGCTGTTAGTAAACCATCTATAGTAGTTGTAAACAACACATCTTTTAAAATTGCAGCATCAACGACCTAAATTGAAAACGGAATCGTCACCAAATCTTTGGGGTGTAATGAATGGTTAAACTATTGTATAATTACAGATTTCTCAAATTGCATAAGAACATTCAAATTTGATGCAGTTTTCATACAAGAACACTTCACTAACTTTTCTGTAATACTAATAGGGTACTTTGCTGATGAAACAGCTGCGTTATTAATTGTAAGCATTATTATATCGCTCTTATATTATGTGCAATAAAGTTATTACTAACTTGAAAATGAACAGGCTATTGAATAAATTGCGTTTTATATAGTATACTCTCCAAACTTAGTTCCTTCAACACCTGCATAAAGATAATCAGAATGGCTAGATTAAATAGATAATGTTAAATTTGGACCTAAAAATGTTTAGCCCCTATCTATAATCATTACTTCTGGAAATTAAAGTACCAGTTCGTCAATATATTGATGAAATTAGATAGGAATTTAATTTTCTGTGACATCTAATTATATCAATTAGATTTAAAAAGCATATTGCATTAATTTTTAATTTACCTGAGAAACTACGGATATATTCAGTTTTACAGGCATAACAAACGAATCTATTTATTATGTTAAATTTTAGGAAATAAATATCTAAGGTTCATTAATTAAATAAGTAGAAATTACGATTTAATTATTAATTGAGTCTTATACAGCAACAATATTCCTCAATAAGTAAAATAATGCAAATGTCCCTTCATTCAGCTATTAGTAACATGTAGCTTTAATGGTGTTTTCTAACTGCAAGCCTATTATGAAGGAGTCAGTAACAATGAAAATATTATCCAGAGTTACTTACAAATTGATAATTTATGTATACTCATTTAAAAAATATTAAATTGATTAGACTTCTTGATTTATGTAATTAACATCAATGAAAAAGGATGTAAGTTTTTATTATTGTAGAAATACAATGTGAAACAAGTTATTGCTAATTTGTTAATTTGCAAAATATGAAATTGGTTAGAGATCATCTTGACTTTAAATATTTATATTTATTATTTCTTGAATGTCTGTATTATTAATTAAATCAACCAAATATACACGATCTTTGGTTATTAGAAAAAGGAAATTTGAATTACTAGATAAGACAGCATTTTAATAGTTGCCTTAAAATATTTACTCAGATATTAACTCTACATCATTTTAGTTAGAAGTAAAGTAAACTATATGAACATCTATTTCTGTTGTATATATCAAGCAAAAAGTAAAATTTGCAAAGTTTACAGATTAAATTTAAACTATAGGATTATATATTTCGGATTTTATTGAATAATTTACGACAATATCTGTGCATTCTAGGCTTGTGGAATTTAACAATGTAAAGAACAATTCTCCTTCCTAAATGCTACTAAGCATCCCAAAATCATTTGTGATTAAGTTAATTTAGAAAAAATCTATAATAATACAAAATATGTATTACCATTTTAAATCGTGATATCTAAAAAAGTGAATTGTAGTTCGCCGTTATGTTTTATATGTCCCTTGTAAAGCATTTTATCATAAGTTAAAACCCAGAAATTATTTGAATTATCTCCGAAAAGAGCAACATAATTACTCCCAATTCGGATTGATGAATCATTAATACTCGTTGAATTCATTTTATGAATTTGTGATATTGTTTAATCAATTTTCAGGTTGAACTAGCTTGAAATTAATAATGTGTAATATGGGGCTTCAACTATCTCTAAAGTATAATCTCTCAAATATATTGTATTAGAATTTCGAATTTCTAAAGGGAAGTTGAATTTTTGAGTTTAAGAAATTGTAATATCACTTAAACATTCTTTTAAGATAGCTAATAAAATCCAAAAATGTTAAAAATACATTAAATTAATTATCGAAATGATACCCAGAATTATTATGTAATATATAATAAAGATTATTTAATATGGAAGGATTACATAATAAATGTAAATGACACCTAAATTACCCAACTAACTTAAATTTTGAACAAATTATTTATCTTACAACATTTGATTCATTTTGGGATTTTGTAAATATTCAATGCTAATAAATAAACATTTACTATATAAAAAATTTTTGTTTTTATATTTAAATCGATTATTTCATAGACTACCTGGATCTCAAGACCATTAGAAATTACTTTTTAACAATTTCTTGGGATTTAACCAGAATGTTAAAAGATTAAATATGAATATTATTATTAGGTTAATTAAAAATAATATCAATATAATTTATACTTAGTTGATACTTTTTTTGGTTCTTGTAAAATTGTAATAATACTATAGAAAAATAATAAATCCTTAATTAAAATTAAAACTATTTAGTTTAGTAGGTTTTAATGTCTGAAAAGGTTGTAAAATAATAATCCTTAAGTATTGATTATTTGAAATATATTTAAGAGCTATAAATTTTTAAAATAACATTTACAAATTTAATATTAATTTTAATGGGAAACACTAATGTAAATAAAATTATGCTCAGCGCAATAGAAAAACAACGATATGATAAAATTGTTGAAATAATTGAAGTATTAAATGTCTTGATTAGAAATATCCACAAATATTGTCGGAAGATTTAAGTTAAGAAATTTAATCTACTCCTTTAGCAAGAGCAGTTTGGAGAAATGATATCTATTTAGTTGATATATTGATCAAAGTAAGAGATTTTTAAAATAATAGAATGGGGCTGACGTTGACAATGGGGGGTCTTCAAGTATAACTCCGTTAATGTGGGCTTGTAGAAGAGACAATGCTTATTTGGTTTCAAATTTAGTTGAATATGGAGCAAAAATCGCAATAAAATCAAATGAAGGATATACGGCATTAGATTATGCTATAGTTCATGGTAATTATAGACCAGCTTTGTTTTTATTTGAATTTTATTAAGAAACTTTAGAATATTTTGATTATTATTAGTTTGCAAAAGACAGGGATTATCGTTATGTTAATTATGAGGTGATGTTATCCAACTTGAGACAAAAAGTTCCTTATTAACAATTGCCAAATATTTTTAAAAAGCCTGAAAAAAAAAGATTAATCGATCCAGTTGTTGATCCAAGAGAAAGTTGGAAATAATTAATAGTTAGACAAATTGATTTCAAGGAGCCACCTTTGGTTGAAAGAAATGAATTGCCAGATAACTTATAACCATAAAATCGTTTCTGGGGAAAAGTGAGATAACAATTGAATGGATTGTCTGTTTAGCCTTCATAGAGAATGAATTAGGGGGATGAAGGATAAAATTTATAATAAAATATTCCGTAAGAAATCAAATCATCAAAAAGTTAGGACTAAGAGCATTCCAATGTTCATATTGACTAAGTATCTGTAGGTTGAAACTAGAAAACAATTGATTTAATATTTTAAATATTATTATTATTTACATGGATTCTCCATAATTATTATGCAAAGTAGTGTTGATTGGAGATTCTGGAGTAGGCAAGACATCAATATTGAACAAAAGAATTTATGAAAAGTTCTCATTTCATACTACCCATACATAGATGGGATAAATGAATACTTTGAAACTAAAAATTAATGATAAAGAAATAACTCTCAAATTATGGGATACTGTAACTAAATTGTTAATTACTTTAGGCAGGACAAGAAAAATATAGAACGATAACATTATAATTTTATAGAGAAACCAAAGGAGCATTCCTTGTTTTTGATATGACGGTACAATAAACATTTGACAATATCAAATTTTGGGCTAAGTAATTGAGGAATCATGGAGGAGATGACGTTAAGAAGGTTATTTTAGCAAATAAATGTGATTTAACTGATAAATTAGTAGTCAAAGAAGAGGAAATATTAGAATTAGCAAAGTAAATTAATGCTACTTACTTCATTGTATCTGCATATACTAATGAAAATATTATAGAATGCTTTGATTATATGGCACTTGAATTAATGAAAAATTGTTGTAATTAACCAGATAAGGGTCTCTAAAGTAAATAATTATCCGCAAATACAGAAAGTGTTTTGGATTAAAAATAAAAGAACAAGTCATCTTCAGGATGCTGCTGATAGCTGATAAATATTATATTAGAGTATTCATTAATATTATCCCTAATACTTTTAAGTCAATTTTTATTATATTTATTAATGATTCCATTAACCATCATATGTAGACTGTACTTTGCTAAACTCAATTGTGTGGAATCCCCTTTATTAAATTTAAAGATAATATGAATTCTTGATCAGAATAAACAGTTCCTAATTTTATTCTTAATATTAAATAATATGTAATTTCTTAAAAATAAAAGTCCATATAATATAATGACAGACCAATTTTATAATAATATGTGCTCTTGACTATTCTAAATTATTTTTAGTTATGTAATATATAATTCTTAATTGTAATTAAAACGAAAAACCTGAGAGCTGCATAAAAACAAGATTCCATTCAGAATTAATACAACATTTTCATAACGTTGGTATAAAATTTTTTCAATTTAAGAATTTCAACCCACTTCTAAATTCTCTTAAAAAACAAAATTTTTGACAATTATGATAAATATAAGTATTTAAGACCTTCTAATTATTGAAGTAATCTATTGGTCAAGAACCAAAGACACACCTTAATAATAGGTCATCGACTAGATTAGGATTAATAGTGGGAATTTTATCGCATTTCACAGGAAAATTAGATTATTATTGATTTAGGACACTGAATATTTAAGTGAAAAAGATAATCAAAATTTTCCAAGATTTCTTTTATTTTGATGATATTTCATTTATTCTATTTGTTATTAAAGCAATAAAATTTTATAAATATCCAAATTATATTATAATGATTCACTAATTAATCAATGAATGAATATTGAAATAACATATTCCTTGCAAAGATGAGCTTATATTAATAATTTGATTATCGTGATGTTAGTATTTGTTAATTTTGATATAAATTCAATCTTCAAATATTTAAACTTATGATTTAGCAATTCTAATACACGGATATAATGGAAAATTTGTTTGGATTTATAATTTCTAAATCTACATATCAATAAGATACAAAAGATTTTTTAGTTCGAGTATTAGTCCATCTAATAGTTTTTTCTATCATATCAACTAATATTTCGATAATATCTCCTTATTCTGATGGAAATCCTTTTAATTACTCATTTATTTCTTTATCATGATGTGAATATACTTTTCCCATTCTGCAAATCATGTAATAGCTTATCTAAAACGAATAAATTACCCATGTTCAGCTTCTGTAACAAATCCTCTATAATCTTTATTAATGCGATCCCTGAAACAGATTCCACAATAAAATTGATGTAATTTTAAAATTTTAAAGCTAAAACTAATTTATCCATTATTTGGTAATGCTTACTCACATAAAACTACTTACCAAACATCATCTTCTGCAAAGGCCACCTTTCCATCTGAAGAAACTTAAATTTATGATTGCTTGTAGATGTTTGAAAATTTTAAATCTCTTTTGTAATCCTTTGGATCCTAAGTCTAATGCGCAGGCTTTTAAATTAATAGAGAAGCCATATTATCCTTGAGGGTTTACAGTTTATCTTTTAAAATTTGATATTATGGTAAAATAGTTGGCTTATCAAATTTTGGGATCAGCAACTATTTCAATATTTCTTGATTAAAAGACTTTTAACTTTTATTAATCTCTTAGAATAATTATTTGATATTGTCTTCAATTTAATTGATAGCATCATCAGTAATACATTATTAGCTATTTAATCCTTAAAATATCCCTTTAAATAATGCATAAAATGAGACCTAAATAATAGTAATAAATGATAACCTTCTCTAAATCATTTCTTAGATTCTCTTTTTTTTAGATGACATCTATAATGATTTTCTTATATCTATCAATTAAATTGCTCAAACTAATTTAAATTTCCTATATATATGTTTCAATAGAGATAATTAGTTATTTTAATTTTGAAACATGTACATTGTCTATTTTTTCAATTAACTATCTGTTTTCTTTACTCAAATTAAACTCTCCTAAAAAATAATCAGGCTCCTTTAAAGCTTTTCTTATGGATAACTATTTAAACATATTTGTATTTTCTTATTTTTTTTAATTTTCAAAGCATTCTTCACATGCAAATTATAAAATAGTTTCATTCCAAAGCAAAAATATAGCCTAGTTATCCGGATGATATTTGCACATCATAATATTCATTTAATTAATAGTATTTGTTCTTATAAATAATAATCTAATTATTAACAAATTAACTATAAATTTGTGGTTTGATAAATTCTTATTCAATATAGACAGTAGAAAGGTGAAAAATAAAACTAGATGGGGACGACATTTGTTTATTTTGATTAACAAGTAAATATCGAAAGAGTAATATTTAAGGTGAAATGATCAATTGGATTGATATTTTGTGTTGTTTAATAAAATACGAAAATATTATTTCATCTTGATGAATAATAGAATTTTATTAATTAGAAACTAATGAATAGAATCAAACATATGAAAGAGTGTTAATTTTAATAATCTATATATTATTTTTTAATAATTAGACTATCAATTTATAATGGACATTGAATAATAAATATTAAGATTAATATAACTTTCTGTAATTCTACAATGAATTAAAATTAGACAAAATAATGTTCACTTCATCAAGGATTAGAAATTATTGCTTTGGATTAAAGTAAATAGGAATTAGAAAACAAATAGTTATGTTTAAAATGTTTGGCTGTACTTCGAAACAAAAAGTCATTTTGATCTCTGAATCTTTAGAGTAGATTGGAGAGATAACTTCTAAATTCAAACAAGAAAGACTTAACCAATAAGAAAGAAATGTTCAAATTATAAAGGATTTAAAGGATAAAGTACAAAATCTAAAGGACTCTTAAGTTTAATAATTTGAAAAAATAACATGTACATTGGAAAAATGGGTATAAATGATTTCAAATTAAGAAGAGGAATTTACTGAAAAGATAGACTCCGTATCCTTTATTGATATTGATGAATTTATTAATTTTACTTAAGACTTGGATGCTTAAAAATTATCATATAATGATGAATTTAAATTAGATTTAAAACAAAAATTGGAAGCTTTGATAGAGAACAATATAATTGGATATGACCTTTACATTTTGGTCTTTCAATATTCATAATAAAACAAAAATTGGAATTAAATCCAAAAGATATAAACTAGTGCTGGTGGATATCGTTTATGTTTCATCAGTGATAACCAGTTTACTTTTTAACCTATCAATTAGGATATCCTGGAAAGTTTATTCAAAAGAAAAAAGTGAAGAATATACTAAGAGGTAAGGTATCAAAATTAAGAAAGGATTTGATTAAAATTGCTTTTTCCCTTAATAATACATTAAATAAAAATAATTGCTCATTAATAAAAGTGGATCATGCATCAATATGATAAAAGTTCTCGAAAGTGGTTAATTGATGGTTGAATAATGTATTGAATTTGAAACCAATTATATTTTTGGTGCTACAAACAATAACGGTGATTATTTAGTAACGTGGGATTATGTCACAAAAGATTTATAATTGAGAAAGTATTAAGAATGAGGAATTAAATGTACATTTATATTTCAAAATATTCGATTATTTAATGTTATGTAAAACAATTTGAACATTGTTTTAGTTAGAATAGTTAGAGTTATTATATATTTATATATTAAATTTGCCATTTAGCAATAATTACTTTATAATTTAAATGCGTAATATATATAGAAAAATGAAAATTAAGATATTTGCTTTGTCTTTTGCTTCTAATCGAAATAAATTATAAAGGCAAAATATCCAATTATTTATAATAAATGTCAAGTTAATGTTCTTTTGAAGAACTAAACTCATCTGTAAATTTGAGTTTGGACAGTGGGTTAATAAATGTTGTTTAGAATCCAAATGATTCAGAGTTGGATTTCAATTAGTTAGAGTCAGCAATATTGAGTTCGAAACAGGAAGGTCTAACAAAACTGATAAAGGGATCTGATTAATATTATTATTAATATTTCCTCAACATCCTAAATACAAGTGGATATAGATTGGATTCTAAATAATTAGAAAACTTTGAATAGTATAAGAAGATGAATACAGAAAACTTTTAAAAAATAAGACTTAGATCTTTATTTATAGAATATGATGAACTAATGAATATGTAATAGAGTGAAAAAGTGAAACTGAAAGAACAAGAGATATTGAGAAAGATTAACAAAAGATTATTTGGATTTAGTTTCGAAGAATTATCGTAAAATAACTTAGATAGTGATTAATAAAAATTATTAATATAGAAATAGTAAGTAATTAGTGGGAATACATAAGCAAAAGTAGGACTTTCAGAATTGGATAATAGTAAATTATAAGTAGAAGAATACATAAAAAATGCATACTCTGAGAAAGGAATCTTGAAATTAAAGACTAATCTTCTTAGTAAATTAGATTTGATATAATTATCAAAATCCACTGTTAAAGTGATCGATATTTTCTTTACCAAAATTGATACATTAATAATTGAGTATTTAGATTTGTTTAAACAATAGATTAAATAATATACCAGAGTTTTACAATGAATTGATGAAGAGAGAGGATTATAAAAATAAATTTGACGCAGTTCATTTTAAAAAGCTTACTTTAAGTTAAATGAAATAGATAATGACATTAAATAATAGATTTTTGGAGAATCTACACTTTGTTGGATATCTATATTTTAAAAAGTATAATTTAGGTAAATATGATAAAAATGATGAAAAATTCTAAGATAATAAAGAATACTTTTTATCTACTTTAAAAAAGGCTTATTTATGGAGTAAAACTTTACCTGATAAATTCAAATCATTAAGTGATCAAATATTACTTGAGTTGCTATAATTAGGTAATTGAATTTGAATTAATATATTAGGCATTGAATTTAAGCATTTTGATTTTGATCTACTTTCAGAATACTTAAGAAACCCAAAAGATTATTATTCTAATTGTACTTAATAACAAAAAGATCATTAAAGCAAAATCAGAAGAGAATATCAATCGTTTTGGCATGATTTCCATGATTTTAACTTTTAGAGATGTATTTGATTTTATTATAATATAGGGATGTATCCAGATAAAATGATTGAGAAATATTTGGAGAAATATTTCTAATTGCATGACAATTACAGCATATTTGAGTTGTATTTAGAAGCCAATTATTTAAAGATGTTAAAAGCTGAATGCAAACTCTACAAAGGAGATGAAGTCACTAATTTAACTGAATTCTTTACAAATTCACAAATTAAATAGATGAATAATAATAAGATTCTCAATTTGTGTGATTATAATAAATAATACTTTTTTAAAGGAGATCCAGTCACACTTTATATCGAATTGAAAAATATATCCAATCTAACAATTAAGATATTTTAAATCAACATGAAAAACTTTTATATGGCCAAAAGTGAATAACTAACTTCAAATATATGTTTAGATGGGTTTATTCCAACCGAAGAGATAAGCTTTACATATGATTATCCACCAATTAAGAAAGTAATCAAAGAATTCTCATTTGAATCAATATAGAAAAGTGAAAGAGGAAGCTTTATTATTGAATTTATTGGTAATGGATTATCATCAAAAGCCATAATTGAAAAAGGACGGCTATGTTTACATGAAACCGTTGTGTCTGCTGGATATAAATATGAAATATTTGACGAAAACTTTGAGAAATTGGTTGATGAACAAATTGGATTATGGATTAATGAAACTTATTACAAATAATCTAATGGTGAAATAATATTACCATTTCCAGAATCTGAGACTAAATATAATGCAATTATTCAACATGGTGATTTTTACTAGAAAACCTAGCTTAATTTATAACCTGAGTAATTCTAATTGCATTGTGCTTTTATATTAACTGAAGAATAAATTTAATTAGGATAAGAACTTACAACAATAATTATACCAAAATTACTACTCAACAATTAAGATGTTGGATTTGGATTTTTTAAGGAATAATAAATTTTAGTAACATGTGTCAATGATAAAGGAGTTCCATAGACAATTACCTTTAAAGATCTCATTTTTGAAAGCAATGTCCCTCTAGAAGTTAAATTTCCAATTACCTAATAATTAAGGAATATTGATATTGAAGTCTCAGGAAGAATCAAGAGATTGCGTTTTGATTAAGATTTGATCCTAAAGAAGTTTCATCAAGTTAAATTCAATCATGGCTAATCATAACATATATTTTAGAAACAATTGCTGAAATTTGATTAAAATGATGGATACTCAATCTATTTGTTAGGAAAAAATGGAGAACCTACCAGCAACGCATAAGTTTAAATCTAATTTGAACATTCAGAAATAGATGATCTAATCTAAGAAAAGCTTATAACAAATTAATAAGGATAAATAAAATTAGGATTCTTGAAAAACATCTCTAAAATATCCTCATCTGTTCTTATTACAAACACATAAGTTGAAAAAAAGGAATGGGATCTATTCAATCCAAATAAATTTTGTTTAGAAAACTACTAAGAGACTTTTGTCGTTGGACAGAAATTGACTCTTAAGTATCCCTCAGAATATACTGAATAGGATATTTTATTTTATAAAACCAAAAGTCTAAAATCAGTATTTTTACCTGTGAAAAATTTAATTTAAAAAGTATAAAGGGATAATAATTCGGTAATTTTTGAATTTGAGAAGAAAGGAAAATATATACTTGAATTTGTAAGAGAAAAAGTAATTTATTAATTTAATGTTCTTGAAAGCAATGTCAAGCACAAAGATAATCTAATTTATACATCAACAAGAAGAATTTCTCAAAACTTAGCTGAAAAAAATTTCTCCTTGGAAAATACTAAAATCAGTTAGTAAGAGTAACACTTCGTTGTAGAAGGAGATTTTGTATCTTCAACTGAAGTTCGGTTTTTAGCCTTGGCAACAACTTTTTTCCCAAAAGAATTATCAATAATAAATAAACAAATGGGATCAATATTTTATTAAAATGTGTCTGACAATGATCTTAGAATAGAGTTGAGAGATAATATTTATCTATCTAATTTATAATAATCAGAAGAATTAAGATATATCATTGAAAGAAAAAATTAAACTAAATATGTGGGAAATACTCTTGAAAAACCATAGATCCTGTTAAATAGACTACTTGCTGATTAAACAGTAACATAGGATGAATAAATATTGAAATAGGACCATAATTTAACAGGAAATGAAAGGAAAAGATGTGCATCATCTAGATTTTTGAAAAAAGCAGCTAATTAGTTTACAGGAAATTAATTATGTGATAGTTTTACAGAATTCTTATTGTTTCCTGGTAAAGTAATAACTCAGATCAATTAAGATAAGAATCACTTTTCATTTGAAGTTCCAAATTAATATTCTACTATTTTGATCTTAGCTTACGCTAACGAATCATACATCTCTAGGGTATTGCCATTATCCAATAGTGTTATATAAGCAAAGAACCTATGTCATCAGTCATCTTTATCAAAAGATAAATTTTACTCTACTTTTCGAAGCACAAAACAAATAGCACCCAAAATTCCATATTAAATTTAAGATATATCTTCTACTGAAATTTTTATTTTGGATAACCTAAATGTATTGTTTAGAATTCAAAAGGAATTAATGAAAATTGGAAATAAGAAATTAGTAGCTGAGGATGAAAAGTTCATCAATCAACTTTTGAAATGGAATCAAGAGTCTATTCAATCTCAACATAAATTTTATAATTAACATTAATGTGATGAACTTAATTTATTCTTGTATTTTAAAGATCCGGCATATTTTGAAACCTACATCTCAAAATATATTTCAAACAAAATTGAAAAATCATTCATTGATTTCTTTTTACTAAAAGATAAGAATGCTCTTAGCAAATATGTATAGGTAACTTCATTTAAATAGTTAAACGCCTTAGAATAAGCCTTATTAGTCATTTATTTTTAAGAAATTATAGGCAATAAAGAATAAGCATAAGCTATTGCACTTTATATGAGCAATAATAATAATAACAATAAGCTGATTAAATAAGATGACGATAGATTTAAAACACTATTTGATACAATTTTAGGAATTGAGAAGGATAGTTAAGGTGAGCAGGAAGAAATTCCTGAGAAAAAATAAAATGAAATTGCTCCTCCTTACAGTCCTCCAAAAGAGCAAATGGTTTAAAATATGCAGCGTTAATTGAAAAAAAGATCATCTCTAATGAGGTTTGATAGTATTGATTATAAACAGAAAGAAGATGATGATTCTTCTATGAGCATTTAATCAATTGTCCAATCTATTAAAAGTCGATCATCAGTTAAAAAAAATGTAAATAAAATTCCCGAAATGAAATTTCATAGCAAAGACTATAAGCCTTAGGAGCAAGCTTTAAAATATGATAAAATGAGAAATCAATTGATGAAGACTTTTTCAAATGTTGAAACTACCAATGAGTATTGTGAGAAACATTATAGATATGGAGTGAATTAATAAGATTTTCATAATTTAGTTAAGCCTTAAGAGTTCTTTGTAGATCTTGTGAATCATTCTATATAGAAAGGGTTTTTAAAATAAGATTTCTGTCCTTCATCTTTCATGCTTTGTAATAATAATTTTACAGAAATTCTTAGTGTATTAGCATTGATGAGTTTACCATTTTAAACTCCTTAATTTAGCCAGACTTAATTTGGAAATAAAGGATTGGAGATCAATTATGAAAGTTCTGCGCTGATTTTTACTAGAGAAATCAAAGAGGCAGAAGTCTAACTTAATTCAAATATTATAATCAATTAAACATTTTTTGATATTACTGAAGAAAATTAAGTGGATTAGGATGGTAATGAATATGAATAAGATTTGAGTGAGTTCTTTATTAAGAAGGTATATTGTTGTAAAATAGTTGTTTCGAATTGTTCAGCAATATCATAAACCTTTTAGTTATTAGTAGAAATTCCAAATGGTTCAATCCCAGTTTTTACAACATTTTCAACTAAAACATTTACTTTGACTTGTGCTCCTTATTAGACACAAATACAAAAGTACTTTTTCTATTTCCCAAAATCAGGAATATTCACAATATATCCAGCTAATATATCAAAGCTTGGTAAGGTCATTTAGATTGCAAAGGAGAAAACACTTTAAGTTTATGATTAAAAACCAAAAGTAAATCTAGAAAATATCAATGAAGTATTATCAACGGATAATAATAAAGATATTTTAAATTACATTGAGAATAAGAACATTTTCAATACTAAACTATTTAATCCAAAATTATTGTATCATAAATTTAGTGATTAAGTGTTTTATAATTAAGTGATGGAAATATATAGAAGGAGAAAGTTTTATGATTTCCACAGTTTTGCTTATTCACTATTACACAATAACATTGAATGTTTGAAAGAGCTGTTTTTGACAGAATAAGGTCAAAATGCATTGAAATAGAAGTTTAAGCATTTTAAGTGTTCTTTGTTTGAAATCAATTCTATCAGAGTTCTTGAATATTATCCACTCATTATCAAGCGAGTTCATAAACTCAAATAAGGGGAGAATAATATACTAAATGTGTAATTTAGAAAGCAATATACAAATTATTTATCATATCTCCTGGAAAAACCATAATTTTCAACAGTTGATAAAATAGTCCTCATTTACTACTTGTTATTATAGGAGAGAGTAAACGAAGCTGTGTAAGTTTATGAATAAATAAGTGAGGAAGAGTAAAAAGAATAGCAATTATAATTTGATTATTTGTCAGCATATTTAGACTTTTATACTGGATACCCAAATTTTCAGAAGGCTAGAGAAATATGTTAGAAATACTTGAGTTATCCAGTTATACATTGGAGGAATATGTTTTATGAAATAATCAATTTATTTATTGAATATGATGGAGAGGAAGATAATCAATTTACAAAATTAGAAACCACATAATAATAGAAATAAAATGATATAATGAAGAATGAAGAAACATTAACATGTGCAATTGAAGCAGACTCAATCAATATTACATTCTCTAATTTATCTGAAGTGAAGATAGAATACTATAAATTGGATATTGAAATTCTATTTTCTAATAATCCATTTTTGAAGAATGTGATTCAAGATTTTTCAATTGTGTTACCAAATGTATGCGTTACTCAAAAACTTGTTGGTCAAGAAATCCAAAAGAAGTATATTATTAGTTAAATAAATTTAGTTTGTTTTAAGAGAAAATAAAGATTCCGAGTGAAATATCAAAGGAGAATTTGTTTGTGACAATAAAAGGTAAGTAGAAATCAGTCACTTGTAAGTATTAACCAACATCGTTGTTTGTTCGAACGATGGTAGACTCTGGATAAATTAGAGTATTTAATTAATAGGGTTAATACTTATCTAAAGTTTATGTGAAAGTGTATTCTAAGAACAAAGGTGATTCAGAGACTTTCCACAAAGACGGATATACTGATATAAGAGGAAGATTTGATTATGCTTCACTAAGTTCATCAAATGTGAAAGACATTGCTTAATTTTCAATGTTGATTTATCATGAAGATTTAGGTAATCACAAATTTTAAATATTATTAGGATCTATTATATAGTAAGTCTCTCCTCCACCAACATTAGCATAATATGAAAAAGAAATACGGTTGATAGGGAACAAATGGAGAGAATAAGAAACCTAAGAAATGTTATAATAGCAATAAATATACAATTAGAAATTTACTAAACCATGTAAAGTTGAGTAAAAAAACATAGATAATATAGATTGAGCAAATAATAGAAATTACAATATATTAATTAAATAACCTTAAGAATTTTGGTTTTAAATATTCTAATTTAATCACTAATTATTATTATTAAAACTACATCTTAAAAATATTATTATCTATGTATGATTTCTAATATATTAAATATACTTTATAATAAATAATATATTTATATTAATGTAGGTTAATTATGAAGCATTTATTGATGGTATAAATATATGAACAACCTTAGAGGCGAAAAACAAGATGATGAAATGGTAAGAAATCAACGAATAAAACATGTGGGAATTGTATTCAAATAAAGATGGATATATTGTGTATACTAAAAAGAATCCAGAAAACGGAATAAATATGAATAGGACACAAACAGAAATAGCTAGAACACCTGATCAGATACTTGATTTGATAGGAGATGTGAATAAGAGACCTATGTATGATGAGAAAGTGGAAACTGTACTAATTATAAATTGACCATCATAGGCTCACGTTGTAGAATAGATTGATGCAAATACAAGAATAGTTTATGTGAGAATCAAAGCACCCATTCCATTTATGAGCAGCAGAGATTTGATTATGGTTCAAAAAGTTTATAAATAAAATGATGGCATTATCATTGTTTGTTGTATGATCATTATGTCTAATGCTTATTCTAGCTAAATCAATTATCCATTAGAAAACTCCTCCTATTCCTAAAATTGAGAGAGCAGAGATGCATTTGAGTGGTTGGATCATTATTCCATAACCAAACCAAGTATTATTTACTTATATTTATACTTAGATGACCAAACTCATAGCAATCCAATGTTTTGATCCAAAAGGAGATGTACCTTAATCAGTGACCAATCAATATGCAAAATTGTAATCAGATATGATGAAAGCAGCAGTCAAATTTATTGCACTTAATTATAAATGAGTATTTATTAACACAAATTCAATAATGATAATCATTTGTTAAACATATATTTCATAAGGCTGTTTTCCATTCTTGTTAGAGGCATTTCGATAAACAAACAGAACAATGTTGAACATATTTGAGTGATAAACAAATTCCCAATGTAAAGTGTGAATATAGTTTCGAATGAGAAATTGGGCGTTTAATAGAATTGCCCTAGTAATCCAAAGATTATTATCTAATGTATTAAGTAACCAGAAAAGGAAATCTTGTTAATAAACCTAAAGTAATTGTTCCTCATAAACGTCATGTTGAATCTAAGATATATAAAATATCAATTACACATCTTTCATCCCAAATAGACATGGCAAACATAAGACACTCATTCCCAAAGCTATTCCTAATCGACAAAAGGCAAACCAGAAACTCTAAATGGTTTTATTCCAATAATCCTAATGTTCATAATGCAATTGAGCCGGTCTCCATCCAAACCATATTCCTCCAATAATTAATATACCCAATAAATAGCAAAACAACTTAAAATTAAGTTGTCTCTGTTAAGCAAATGCCTATAATCTACTTAATGCATTCACATTATTTTCTTTCAATTCTCTGTATAAAACTCCTAATAGGAATCCCAAATAATATGGGGGACCTCTCGTAAATGGTTTCGTGTAGTAATTCTAATGCATATTCGGTTAAGTCAAAGCGAAAGGAGGCAACAAATACTCATTCACTAATGACATCACTGTTCCAATAGTTTGAGTGATTATTAACAATGATACTATCATAGCCTTGGCGACTTTTGAATTGACTTTTGCATAAAAGAACACCGGAATCAAACAAGAGATGAACAATTGCATATCCGTTGATAAATACCAACCCCATGGAAAACAATATTAAGTATCATAGAAGAGGTTATCTATAAATATTAGGTTTCTCCATCCTGTTGCACATTCAAAACGATCCAAAGCCATAAACCATCTTGGTCCATCTCCTAAGTATGGTACTAACTATGAACTTATCAGAATGGCTATTGCATAACAAGGCCAAATTCTCAATATCCTATGTAATAAGAATCCAAATATTGAGAATCCATTTCTCTTCACTAGTTTCACTTTGCTCTTCTCCAATAACATGTAAGCACTAAAAAACCCACCAAGCCAAAAGAACATGTCTACACTATATAGCATATTAACTAAGTTTAAACATAACCACGATTTCAATTACGCTATCATTTCAAATCTAAATGAAGATTTAGCTAAATCTAGAAATTGATGACCAAAGATCACCATAAAAAATCCTATTGATCTATATCCCTCCATAATACTTAAATTTGTATCGTGATCTTTGAATGTGAATAGTGTATTGTAACTTGTCTAAATAGAATAATCTAAGAAACACAATTTATTCGTTTCCTCTTGTTTTACAACTGGAATCTAATTGTTTGTCAATCCTTAATTTTCATCATCCTGCTTTTCATTATTTTCAATATCTCTTATATTAATAGAAACTTTGACTTATCTTTTGATATTTATTAACTAACAAAATATTGGATTGAAACAACTTAGGAGCAACAACATTCCAATAAGAAAAAGTGTCAATATGAACATAACACCTGAATTCTTATTATAATTAAGAGGGTCATAAAAAATGAAATCAGCATTGTCTAATGACACCTTGAATAACTTCAATTTTACATTATATGTATCTAAGATCCCTGTTGAATTGATCAACTCCTTAAAATCAGACTAAAATTATTCATCATTGAAGTCATCCGTTGTACATTCTCTTGAATGACATAATCCATAATAACTGGGCACGGGTTCCATTTCTATTTTCAGACTTGAATAATAATATCCCTTTCTTAAACAAGTTTCAAACATACCAAATTGATTAAGACTACCTTATAATAACAAATAGTACCTTGTTCCTGATAAACTTACATATGGCCATATATCTTCAAAAAGCTTCTTGTATCCTTCAATTTCAGCTTTCACCAAAAGGGATGTCATGTAATGTTGACAAGACTCCTAGGATGCAATTACAATTGGTATTAGTATATAATTTAATAACATTAATTAATATTTCAGTATAGTGAAATTAGCAAAATGGAAGTAGAAATTCACTAAGATAAATTAAATGATAACATTCAATGAGTATATCATTTGATTTAATAATGAAATAAGATAGACATTTTTCAAGATCCCGAAGAAGCACCTCTCCATAACTCAAAAATAAAAAGGCACTAAAAAACAAACAAAAGAAAAACCATAACTTACAATCTTCATCTTCCAAAACCAAATCAATATCACAAGAAATTTAACCTGGCTTACCTGAAGAAAGGAATATCCTCAATTTGATTTAGGAACTGGAAACCTAAGATTAGAAAGGGATCGAAAATCAGAAACTTATTCACTTATGTCTTTAGGATACCTAAAATCCAAGTATTAAATATATAGATCTATTTAGTTATAAACGAAAACCAAGAACTTTCAGAGATCTAGAGATAATCACAATATAACTAAAATTATCACTAAGAATGTCAACAATCAATGAGAAATGAATACGTCTTCCTTGGGAATAGTCTTTCAAAACACATGATCTCTGAGAGACAGAGAGTCAAGATGGTTAATTGGATGGTCGAAGTCTTAAGTAATTATAATGAAACTACATCCGATATTACTTTCTTCAGATCTGTTTCCATAATGGATCACTACCTCTAAAAATCTATTTTCAAATTTTCTGATAGTAATCTTCATCTTATTGGCATCACTTCCATGTTTATTGCTACGAAACTTGAAGATATTTATCATATCCCTTTGAAAGATTTTGTAACCAGAGTTAGTCATAATTAATATTCCTTGTATATATATTATCTAATTTAGTTTCGCAATCAAAGCGATGGAACAATCAATCTTGGAAACCTTAAATTTTGAGGTCACATTCCCAACCTCATTGGACTTTTTGCAAAATATCTTTTACTAATGTTTTAGTTTGAATGACAAGTATTAATTTCTTATTATTACTTTAGTCCTAATTTACAAGATATTTTAGATTCTAGTATCTATATATTGAAAATGTGTTTATATGATTACACTATGACATCCTTCAATTTATATACTCTCGCAGCTTCCTCCCTTATATTTTCCATAAAAGACTTTGTCAACAAAAATTATCTAAATGATCGAAATATCGTCATCGATCAATTTGTAATCATTTATACTATCAATTTAGTACAATAAAATTATGTAAATCTCTTAAATCGATTAAACAGAGCTTAATTCATGTGAAGTCTATATATAGGATCTAGTTGGTTCTTTTCATATTTTATATCCTCTATTCCGCAATTTACAATAATATTCATGAATTTGATTAATTTAAGCATTAATTTTTTTATTAATTTTTAATTATGTAATCAAATTAACATAAAATCATGAGAAATTATGATTTTTATAACAATGAAAATTGGAAAGAGGTTAAACTATAAATTCAACATTATATTGAATTATTTTAAAAATAAACTCAACCTCAAATTCAAAATATAGAATAATTTTATTAAAATCTAGAGTATGATCATTCTTTTATTTAATGGATGTTCCCTAATTTTTATTAAAGCATGTTTAATTCAAACTCTTAAAAATTAACACTCAAAGAAAGAGATTGTATGATTAAATCAGACACAATCCTTAAAAGATATCACTAGTATTATATTTTGATTTTGAGATTTTATGGTATTGAAATAAAATAGGTGAAAATTAAGTAAATAGAAAAAGCTAATGTAAGCAATTAATAGTCTTAAATTCATACATAAACTTTTAATAATTTTAATAACTAGTAATCTAAAGACATTAAAAATACAATTAAATAGATAGATATCAAAGTAACCCAATAAAAGACTAATAATTAATGTGAAATATATCAATAAAAGTAAAAGTAAAATGAATTATAAAATTGCAAACCAAACAATCAATTATAATAAATACAATAATAATTTTAATTGCCTAAGGATACTAATAATTACAAAAATATTTAGACATAAAGTCACATACAGAATACAGATCCAACCAATAATTAATAATCAGAATTAGTATTGATTGATAAAAAGTAGTTTGAATTGTGTTGTTTATAAAATACTCATCATCTATTGAGATTAAAAAGAATACTAGCATCCTTGAGTGTGTTAAAACATAGAAAAGAAGCAATTCAGCTATGTTAATTTTTAAAAAAAGAGTTGACCAACATGGGAAGAGAGAATATTTATTAAGAAAATTTCAGTGGATTTGACAGATATTATGAGGAAATGTCAGAGAGGGATACGTACAGAGCTGTGAATCGAAGGTTTAATTCATTTAAGTATTGTTATGTAGATAAAGATTTACTGGAATAGGTCGATATTTCGATAATTTAATGATTTCAATTAATATAATCATTTTTTAGTTGATAAATTTGTGTTGATTTTAGAGGTGACAGATTTAAATTTCTCCATTTTAAAGGGTTCCTTCTTTTCTACTCCTTAAATCGCAGCCAATTTTTTGTGGTTGGTATCGTGAAATAATTAGGAGGCCTTGTTGCCTTTGACCATGGAAGAAGTCATTTTGGAATCCTTGGTTTTAGCATATTGTATATACTTGAGATCCTGCTCTCTATTGATATTTATCCAGAATGGTTGATTCAGCCTCAATACAATAAGAGTTGCCCATGACTAATTTCATAGGTGTTGATGGTCTTAATAGGGAGGTACAATTACCTGTTTTTACGACCATAGCGAAATTCCTCTTCTGGTAATTCAATGGCCTGAATATTTGTGCCCTTCTTAACTTTAAGTCTGGCATCATGAGTCTGTCTGAATTTGTACATGTCCTGTTGGAGTAATGAATAAATCAGTTACATGTGCTTTGAATGAGCCATTGTGTATGGATTGTTTATTGAGTTCAGCAAAGTCTCGATTTGGTAGATGATCTTGAGATTCTTGATGAAATTTCCAGGTCATAGTAACTTATGGGAATTGACATTGTCATAAATACCTTCTTTGGCTCCTTCTTTGTCTCTTGAGAGTGGTTATCCATAAATAAAGTCTTGATTAGGAAGGTTGTAGGTGGAGGGCTTTGATTTTCCAACGTCATCCTTCATCAAGAGAGGGTTGGTGTGATTATTTGAGAAGGGAGGTGCAGTTTACATATATTATTTTATTTATTAATAATGAGTTTTATTTATTATTAAAATAATAATAATAATAATGGAAGTAAACATATTATTATTTATATATTGTACAATAATAACATTATATTTGATATAGAAAATATTTACTAGCAAGACTAATAATAATAACAATTTGGTGAAGGATTTAATGTAGGAAATAGAGAATTTAAAGAATGTTAATAATAATCAGAACAAACAACAGAATAGTCAGATTACTCAAATCAAATAGCACTTTACTGAGTTGACTCAGATATAGGACGATTTCCAGAAAAGTATGCTATTATGAATAAGAATAGAATTATTGAATACTCAAATAAAATTGATGCAACATGTAAATAAAACATATTCTCAAAGAACGAATTCACAGCACAATAATTCAGTTTTATCATAAAGAGATTAGTCAATCGAGGAGAAATGAATGATTATTTTAATTAATTAAATAATAATAATATATATATTAGAAGCAATTATGAGTCAGGAGGAGATGTTGGCTAAATAAGAGGAAATAAATTTATAAGCTGAGGAAGGTGAGTAAAGAAGGAAGAATAAAAAAAGAGTAATTACAAATCCCAATTAATTAACAGGACATTGGAGTGAATAGGAACACAAAACATATTTAGAATTCTTGAATATGCATAGAACAGTCATGGAATCATAAGATTAAAAGAAAACGAGCAAGATTTTCAAATTAATGAGTGAAACAATTGGTACTCGAAGTCCTTCTTAATGCCGGTGAGATTGGTTTTTTCTCTATCTTCTAGGTCACATCACCAGAAGTTCAATCCTTTTGTGCATTCGGTCAAGAAGAGATAGAAGGGAGTGGGTCGGAAGAGAAAGGAGAATGGAAACTAGGATAGAATGGATAAGTATAATGACAATGGACTGCTCTAGTAGTTTATGGTTGGGCCACAATTATATTAATAGCAACAGGGATTTTAAGATTACTAATTTCAGTTCCCATAGATGCCATACATGTTTCCAATCCCAGATCAGACATCCAAAGATGACGATAAATTAAATATATATGATCAATAATAGTTGTACTTTCAATAATACTTGCTGGCATAATAGTAAATGCAATAATAAATGGATGATAAAAATCTATTTTGTTATTTTATGCATCCACAACAGCTCCCTTTAAATTTGAATTACTATCCACAATAGGTGTTATCAGAAGATATGAATATCAAAGATGATGAATAATGAAATAGTATTTAAATATTATAGTTCGAGATAATTCGTTTTTATTTAAATAATGAAAATACAATTAATATTAGTCCTTCTAATAGCTGTCAATACTCAATCCTTTTTGGAAGAGTCTGCACTCTACTATTAGACTCCCTTCGCTCCCATCATGATCTAAGAGGATGAATTACAACAAGATATCGAAACAGCCATTGCTCCTGAATAAGAATATGTGTATAATCCAGAGTCTGTCTTATAATCAGCCAAAGAATAATAAATTTTGATTGCCAGAAATTATGAGTAAAACTTGCCTGCAACAGGTGATTGCATAATATTGTATTCCGAATGCAACTTTAGAGGTTCATCATTCAAGTATTGCAATTAACCAGATGAAGTCTTGTCATTTCAACTCCCCATATAATCTGTATATGTTCCCATTGGGTATTGATCATACTTATTAAGATCCTCATTTTAAATGACTGATGCCTTAGAAGGAAACTAAATCAATATGTTATTGAGTAATGATTGCATTCCCTCTGGTTTACATTTACCAGAACCAGAATTACAAGAAGCATAAGACACTGGCAGCAGTTGGTTTAGTGAATTGAAGGATTCTGAGAAGGCTGTTCTAGATGAAGGTGACTTGTCAACACCAAAAATATAATACTTTGATAATGATGGAAATGTGATTAGTATGTTTTCATTTGATTAATCTATCAGGCAGAGAACAATACTAAAAGATGGTTGAAGAAGATGCCAAGAGATCTTACGAAATCTTAAGCGGATAATAAACTCTAGTATCTCCAGGAGAAGAACAGCCTTAATAAACTGCCACTGCTAATGTTGAAGAAATGCCTGTAGAAAAGGAATAATAATAATAAGAATAATAAGAATGATAGATTATTATAAATTTTAGAGAAACAATAATATTTATATCTTATGTTAATAATAGTATTTATATATCAAATCTTGTAAGCTATTCAAAACTATGAATATACATTTTACTTACATCCTCACTGTTTATATCATCTGGTAAAATCTTGTCATGTTACTGTTACTGTTGGAGCAACTATTATTGTTTCAGATATTCGTGTTTCTGCCTTTGATTGATTATAGAATAATATTTACGCAGCCTACGCTAATTAGACATCCATCATATTAATTCTTAATTTATCCTTGATATTAGATTTTCCCTTTAGTTTTTAGTTCTATTGTTATTAAAATGGCAATTGGTTTTGTTATTGTTAGAATTACCTATTAAGAATACTGATCAAATATAATTACTAAGCTTAATTGAAATAACAACTGACTTCCGTTGCCTGCTCTTTTCCTAAATATCCGAAACTACTTTCTTCTGAATCATTCACTCCTGTCTATTAGTAAATATTTCATACTTGAATCATCAGCTAAAAGTGAATCACATAGATCTAATTGCTTATAACTAATTTCATATTATTGAATTATTTTATCTGGAACTTATTGTGATTATTATTATAATTATAATTATTATTAATTGTTCTTTGAAACCTAGGTATGTTTCTGTTATGGTAACATATCAATATTCAAATTTCCTTCAGTGTCATCTTGATTAACATTCTCTGCACTCTGGATAAATTATTCAAACATTCTATCAAATTTAAATTTATTC
This sequence comes from Paramecium tetraurelia, assembly GCF_000165425.1. Classification (NCBI taxonomy): domain Eukaryota; phylum Ciliophora; class Oligohymenophorea; order Peniculida; family Parameciidae; genus Paramecium; species Paramecium tetraurelia. The sequence goes on from NW_001798965.1 coordinate 28,229, forward strand.
AAACTTACTCTATTATCGAACTATCACCCACTCTTTTTAAAAACACCTTCATTAATTGTTCTCTTTATAACAACTTTTGTATGGCTTCAAATTACCCTTATACGAGATATTTCAACTCTTATGTTTCTATATCCATATTAATTATACATACCTGATTCTAATTAAATGTTCTCTTGATTGGAATGGTTCTATTATTACAATTCTGAGATTTACTATTTCAATTAGGTGATCTAATCATTCATTGACATTTTATTTTCTGACAATTAATCATTTTCCTATTGCAAGACCTCTTGCTTCTTTTTGATTTACAATAACACATTCTCCAACTTCTTCTTGTCCAATTACAACTAATAAGACTATTGTAAGATCTGAATCTGCCTTTTGAAGAAATGGTCAATTTGAATGGCTTAGAAAGTATCTTGGGTTGAGGATGGCAAATTGAATTGTTGTTGAGATGCTTGTAGATTTGGTTCTTAGAACAACACTACCACCAATTGATTCAGGATTTGATTGAATTTAGTCATAAAAGCTAATTCTTTGGCATCTTGTGGCAGATTTTGATCTCTTTCTTATAACAATAATTTGATTTTCTCTTTGACTTTTTGAATTTGAGATTGATCACTTGATACACTATTACTGTTGATTTTATTTTTAACTGAATGATGGAAGGATGCATTTTTGGTTAGAGCAGGAGATTGTTGTTCGATATGTATCATAGATTGATTCTTGCGTAACTTATGTGAAATCTTCACAGTTTCAATCAATTCGTTGTTGATGGAGTACTTTTATTTGGTGTTTTATTATTATCCACTAATGACATTCAAAATGCTGCTTAATTTCTGCTAAGAAACAGGTTGATTAATAAATGTCTTATTAACTTTCTATAGATTCTCATAAGATTTTTATCTTCCAACGACAGGACTATTGTTGTTTGAGATGTTTTGCGATTAACTTTCAATCTGATTCTTCGATCCAGTTTTAATTAACTTCTTCTCCAAGATTTTGCCTTGCAATTTTAACATCTAACTGGCATATATTTATTGAGCTATTCTCTCATTGTCACATTTCTTCATAATAATTAATAATCTAAACTAATTATATTAAACCATGAAGAATAATTTGAACAACATCAACTACAACCAAGAAAGAAGACTGCTCACTAAATATGTGATTTGAACCACCAGCTTACTTAATTAGAAAATTAACACTCATAAGAATTTAGACAATAACCTTGATTCCAAAAAGAATTTGACCGCCTTCAGTATCAATAACAAGAAGGATATCTAAATCCAATAATAATGACTCTTCTAAATTAAGAATTTTAGATCTACTATGTGCAAGTCATGATCTTTCTCTTTTGATTTAAAATAATCAAGATCTTAAGAATACAGAAAATACTCATCGGCTTCAAAGAACCCAGATGAAGTCCTGTGATATGAAGTTAGATAAAAGAGAAGATATCTAAGAAATTATGTAAAATATATTGATTTCCTATACAAAATTTTAGATGTAATTGTATAAACAATTTAAAATTATAATAGAGAATAACTCATATTTTCATTATGCCTAAAAACGTCGATTTTGATATTAGCTAACCATTGTCAATTGGTTCCAATTAGCTATACTTTTTGGACTCTCCAAATCTTATATTATTATTTCATAAATCAATTTTACCTCTCAAACATTTTGTATGATTTATAAGATAATTTATTAAGCCAATTTATTATTTCAACATTACTATTGAGTTTTTTATCAATCTTTTGTTGAAATGGATTTTTGCATAAGCTAATTTAATAATGAATAATTATTGATTATATTTTATTTTATGAATCAATACCATCAATTCTAGTTCAATTTTTACTAATTATATAATTTAATTTGCATTACTATTTAGGAAATTAAGATTGTCCACGATTGATTTATCCTATATTCTCCTAACATATTATTTTAAATTAGTTAATTATATTGATATATTTTTAGAAGTCTAATTAATTGATTGTTAAACAATTATTTTAAAAAATAGATTTTGTCTATAAAGATAAAGCTTAGGATCAATTTAGATTGAATTCTTCAATAGAGAGCTAATTTAATTAACTTATCTTAACAAACATAAAATAGATTGGTAGCATAATCATATAATAACTCCGTAAACAAAATGATAATAGATAAATTGAATGTTTAAACAAATTTAATATTATTTATTTATAATAATTACATATATTCAATTATTAAAATTCTAAATGCTAGTTTGTATATAATGATATACTTCTTTAATCTACACAAATTTTTTAGTCTGTTTGTTAATTTTATTATACACTGTAAAATTATTTTGATCATGAATAATTAAATTAAATTTAGCGTGATCATATTCTTATTCTCCTCTTCTTTCTGCCTTCTATGTGAATCCTTGAGCTCTCAGATAAGATTGAAAATCATTTGGAGCAGGTTGTTTTCGATTTCTTTGAATATTATACTAATCAAATTCCCTCAAAATCATACTAACCCATTGTTCATTCTCTCTATTATAAATGTCTTTAGAGACCAAATCCTTTAACAATTTCTTATAATCTATGCTTTGATTTTGAGTGATTTTCTAAAAAACTATCCGTATTGCTTCTCTTAAATCTTAATTTTCTTTATATTTCTAAAAGATTTCAGTGGCTAATTTACTCTGATCAATGTTGGGTCTTTGATCCCATTTTTCAAATAAAATTTTATCTTTTTCGCAATACAAATGATAGAATTGAGTGAAAATATCTAATTATGATGCTATCCCTGTAATTTCACGTACAATAATTTAGATAACATTCTTTATAAGGTTGTAAAATGTTCCTTGCATTTCTGATGAATCAAATAATTATTCAAACATTTTCTAAAAGAAATTGGATTCTGTGAAGAATTCGGTTGAAATTACAATATTTTAATCTAGTCTTTCAATCTTTTTAAGGTAAATGTCAAATAAGAATTAGTTAAACTTTTATTAATATCTAGATTCTAATGATTTTACGTATTTGCTGCATATCAACTTACTGATTATCATTCTGAATCTATTCCTGATAACTACTTATGCCATACCTTTATTCTAAAATATAATAATTTAATACAGACTAAAAATAAGCCTCATAAACTGAAAGTAAATCATCAACATATGTAATCTCAAATGATTTAGGTTCTAGTAAGACTTTCAATATGAATTCCTGGACATCCTTTATCTCTTATTGATGTATCATCGAACATATTTGAGTAATGGATGTTTTATTCACAAATCCAAACCATGTATCTCGTATCAATTGTCTGAATTCTGGTTCTTTCTATGCTTTTTGGTTAATTTGTGATATTTGACTGATAAATGAGTTCTTAAAGCTATCTCCCAATTGCAAATGCTACACCATTTGTTCATAAAACCTATTAATGAAGATGACTATTACATTTTCTATACTTGCTCAAGGTTTTAGGGGAGATAATAATGGTACTAATTCAAGTATTCAAAGACTTTGGCTGTAGGCTTCATTTAATTATAAATTGTAATATTTACAAAAATATTTTGGAAAGAAATGAATTATCTTAAATTCAATTGAAAAAGGAAGCAAATCAAAAAATACTAGATAATATGGTATGATATGTTAATCATTGTTCTTATTCTGAAAGAGCAGTTCCTTCAAGAGCTTAAGATTGTAATTCTTCCTTTGTCTCTTACTCTAATTGGTCTTCTCTAATGATGTTATCCATGTCAGTTTATAATTTGATCATGGCTGGACCCCTTTCAATTTCTTGGGTCATTTGCAAATATGCATTATAGAGTTACTTTGGTAAATGATCACCTGCATCCTATTCAAGGATATTTCCATTGACATCAGTAACAGTGTAAGAGAAGACTCCTGCATTGTTGGATAAATCAGTGACTTGACCCACAACTCCTGGAACATATTATTCATTGGTTTGGACTAAGGAAGCATGTTTCTTGGCTTATTTATCATGCTTGGTGTCTTCTGAGGTTATTTATGCCCAATGTTCTATTTAAATGAAGAGATCGTACGAGCTTCCTTTGGGTTGAGGTGATAATCAGAATCTCCCAAGTTGACAAATTCCATGAAGGCACTATTGAAGACTCTCTTCTGATGAACTGCTCCGTGAGACTTTCTAACATGTCCAGCTTGAGTGGCTATAAGTAAAGCACAAATAAGAAGGGACTTATACATTTCGATAATAATAATAATAATAATCGTTTTTGCACTTTTTACATTTGGTAAATTATTTTTAATTAATAAATAACTCAACTTTATGGATCCTTGGCTGTTAGCACAAACAAACTCATTAAACCAATCATCACGAATTTCAATGAAGGATAGTCATTCAGTAATATAGTGATGTATCCCACATATGGCAACACTCTAAAAATATGTAACCTATATGAACCCTTCTATTTTTCCCATGATGTCTGATCGTTCCAGCCACATCTGTTTTCTTGGATACAAGGCTCGGTCATCCACTTGATTATTATCACCTTTGGTCAATATCAACTAATCCATAGGATCTTCACTCCTATTCACTATATTATCTGCATTCTTACTTCTATTGAATTTGCAATACTCTATGCACAATTGGAATGTCTTAATCTTTGATCTTATACACAATCACATCTCCCACCTCAAATGGCTTGTTGAAGTAGGTCAAGAATAGTATATCACCTCTGTAATATGCAGGCTCCATTGATCCAGACAAAACAACGACCACTGGAGATTCTGAAAATGACACGACTTATAAACTCTTCCAAATTGACAATGCTGATCCTACTACTATTGCTAATGAAACTATTTGCAATATTATCTGCATGTATATCATTTCTCATTATACCTTTCTGAACTTCATGTGTCTGAATTCATCCACGTAGCCAAGAATGACATCCATTATTTTATTTTTAATTTATTTAATTACATATTTGATTTGTATTACAAATTAATAGAAATATTAAAAATGAGTCTCTAAGTCTATCAAGCACCACCATCCCAACTTATTAACTCCTATCTGATCACACTTATAGATGGAACTGGATCTATGGCTTAAGAGTATGAATAAGCAGTCAAAGCATATTAATAAGTCTTCTCCTATCTTGGAAATCAGAAGTTAGATTATCAATTCCAATCTCAACTCTATCCAATCCTTCCCTATGTTGGAGTCAATGGATGTGGAGGAAACATCACAAAAACCTTCAAAGAATTATTTTCGATACTCCTTAGTAAACAACACCCTGTCCCAAAAAACATTACAATATTATTTGTGAGTGATGGCAGAGAATCCTTTGATCTTAATTAGCTTCAAACTCAAATCTAAGAAATGAAGAAAATATATATGATCCAATTCATTAGTTTAGCTGTAGGAGACAGATTCCCTAATGAAATCAGCAATATCTTAAGAAACAAAATTCATAACCATGATCCTAACTTTTAATCACTATTTAAAGTTAAGAGACAATATACAAGTACTAAAGAAGTCATCTATTAAAATTTTCTTAATTGCTTTTTATAAATCAAACCATTAATCCAAGTTCAAGATGGAATCATTCAAATTAATTAGTAGGTCTAATAAACTCTTGTATCCCCATTGTCAAATTAAGTAATTGCAGGTAGTCACTTTTGTGCCAAATCAGATGGCAAACAAGATAACGAAATTTGTGCTGGACCTACTAAATTACAACCCAAAACTACGGACAAAGATATCAATGAATTTATCATTGGTTCCTTATCATAAGCCATCAATGATCAGATTGCTAACAAAAAAAGAGACACTCAATTATTCAAAAAGATCTCTGAAGCAGCCCCTCAACTTTTAAAGTAAATAAAATCAGTTGTATCTACTCCAGAAGAACAAAGCAAAAGTCAAGAAGTTTATTCATTACTAGATGAATTACTATCCTAAAATTTATAATTGCAGACCATGAGTGAGAATCAAATCACCTAATTATAACGAGGATTATTCGATCAATAAGTGTCTTTGAATTAAATTATTAATGTTAATTCGCTCGATATTAAAAAGAAGATTGTTACACCTGAAATGTTAAATGAAAGACTAGCAGAATAATATCAAAAATTAATTGCTCCAGACACCTTTCAAGAACCAGATAACTTAAAAAACTAATAATTAACTTTACTTGATTCTACCGAATTGATTATTATTGAAACTCTTAATAATCACATTTCATATATTCAAAGCAATCTAAATGCAGATCATACCAAACTGTTAACGGATTTTCTCACTTCAACATAAGAATCTCTAATTAAAGTATTTTCTGCTTCAGATTTTAAAGTTGAATAAGATGAATAAATTGTATCTTTCAAATAGATGAACAATTTGTTCTAATTAATAGATTAGACCATCAAGAGATTAATTAGCATTTAAAACTTCTTAGTTCTTGTGAAGAAATATCAATAGAAAACTTAAGTTATTGAAGGTGTGGATGCATCAAATGCTTTGTTTTCATCTAATGATGATTATAAATATTTACCAAAGGAACTGTAAATTTTATTAAAGGAAGGTTTAGAACTGGAAGAGGCTGAAAAATGCTTAATACTTATAGTGGATATAAATGATTCAATGAAGAATGAATCCTAAATTGCTATTGAATCATTTTAGACACAATTTAAAGATATTCCAGAAAAAAAGAAAGTAATTTTAGTGTGGTAAAATAATAAATTTTAGTAATAATAACAATAATAATAATAATAATAGTAATAATATGAAAGCTTATTAGAATAATTTAAATAACTTGATCAATAGTATGATTTATCTAATAAAAGAAATAGAATTTGTGTAGTTACTGATGGATAAACTAATTATTAGCAATTACATAAATCGTTTAAAGTTGTAAGGTTTCATTATTCTTTCTAAATCATTTATTTAACTATTGGATCCTAAATAAATTCTAAAATTGGAAATGAACTAAAATCAAAATACTAAGACAGAAACATTAGAGGATGTCCTTTATTGTTTAATGTACCAAGATCTATTGTCTAATCAACATAAAATACATCTTAAAGAACGAAAGACGCATTTAATAGATGTTTTGAAGATATTTACAAACATTTTATAAAATGAATTATGCTAATTCATATAAATAATCATAAGAAATCATAATTAAATTGACCTATTTGCTTTTCCTCTTCTATTTTATTAATTTCAGTCAATAGTTCCTAAAACTAATCTTAATTTTAATTTTCATATCCTTCCAAAAATGGTTTAATTTCTTGAGATTTTTTTTATATCTAGAAATATTATCAAGATTACATTTCCCTTTTTCAATCCAGCCAATCCCTAAATAAGATTCTTAAATTCATCAACCAACTCTCCTATTTTATCTTAAGCTGTTATATCTTGCAATTCTATTGGTTTTTATTTGCTTCTTTTTCCAGTTGATAAACGAGTAGTATTTTAATTGATATGTTATGCATATTCTGCTAACTTTTTAAGAGGACGCACGATGTAATAAGCGAATATCCATCCAAGTAGCAAGATTAATAAGAATGAGCCGCTAATCAAATAAATAGTATAGAGCAGATTAGCGTTGAATTCATCATCTGAATTTTATAAAATTTCATCAGCTTAATTGTACTCATTTATTTCGTCCATATAAAGCTTGATTACGGATGATTTGTTACTACTACGAAAGAATTCGAGGAACTTGAATAATTTCCAGCTAGATAGCAATTACTATTAACACATTTAGAAAATGTATTATTGCCATTTTACAATTGAGAAGCCTAATAATATGGAGTAAGAAGTACAAAATTAATGGTTTCAATGATGGATTCATTTGTGACTACAGGATAAGTTTAAACTAATGCAGAATCGAATGATGATTAATTTTATACTGTAATCTGACAAGTCCATGTGCAGACTGCAGTCTTCAGGCATGTAAGGGATACATACATGTGCTATCTGTGTAATTTTTGACTGCATTTTAAGCGAATAGAGTGAAAAAATGTTTGCTGACATAGAGACCAATGATAACTTGGGAGGTAACAAACAATAAAGTGATGAATGTGAGTAGGAAGAGTGAAATCATAATTTGATTGAGTATACTCCAGTTCGATTTGATTTCGAAGAAGCAAAATTTTCTGGAGATGGGTTTTTTGACAAAATTCCTGGACTCTCTGGGTTTAAATTAATACATGTTTTTTAAAATAATGAGTAGAGTAAATGATTATAGTATAAACTTCTGTTAATTCATAAAAATTGATTCGTTTTGGTAATAAATATAATATTAATTAATCTATATGAGCTTGTTTAGATCAGAGTAGATGGAATTCTATAATCTGGTTATTCCAAGAGAGTCAGCATGGGATGTAATGAACACATTAGGATATTTTGATAGCGTTCACATTATAGATTATGATCCGAATTTACCCTAAATAAATAGGCCATTTTCAAATTATGTGAAGAGGTATTTCATTTAGAGATTTAAGATGTGATGATGTGATGCAGAAGATTGAGTAGATAGATAGTGAGATGAGAAATTTCAAGATTGAAAAGAGATATTGTCCAGATGTTATAGATTTATTGAAGAAGAGAAATGGGACTCATAAACAATTTGAAGAATTGGAATAGGATATATGTAAAGTGGCAGATGATTTGGAACATCAATAACAAACAATGAATAGTTTATAAGAGAAGAAAAACACAATAAGGGAGAATTTGGAAGTGTTAAGAAATGCAGTGGCATTTTAGAATGAGGATTCGGAAGAGGCTAGTTTGTTGGGATTTCAGAAGATGGTTGGAGTTATATTGAAAGAAGATGAAATGAGATTCAAAAGGATAATCTTTAGAATAACAAAGGGCAACATTCACGTTGATATTATGGACATCCAAGAACATTTCATATAATAGGATAGAAGGATAGTATAGAAGTGTGTGTTTATGCTCATTTATCCAAATGGAGACTTGACTCAAAAGAAAATCCAGAGAGTAATTGAGTCTTTTTCATGCAATAAATTTGATATCCCAACATCAAGTGACTAACATGCTTAGAGAATTACAATGTTGGAGAATCAATTGAGTGAGGCAGATTAATTGTTGCATTTGACTATTACTCAAATTAACAAAAGGTTGCAGGATTTGGCAGAGGTTAAACACAACTGTTCTTGGATTGAAGAGATGAGAATCTTGGTAACAAAAGAGAGGTATTTGTACATGAATTTGAATATGTTGAATATGACAAACTCCGTATTTCATGGTCAGATATGGTTACCATAAGGTTAGGATTAAAAAATTTAATAGGCTCTACGAAACTTACATGGTAATGATAAATAAATACCTAGTGGTTAAATCTAGGAATGTTAAACTCAATTAACTCCTCCTACATATTATAAATTAAATTAATTTACATATCCCTTTTAGGAAATTGTCAATACTTATGGCATACCCAGATACAAGGAAATCAATCCAGGCTTGTCTACTATCATAACATTCCCATTTCTAGTTGGTGTGATGTTTGGTGATATTGGTCATGGGTATAATATATTAAATTATTAAGAGTTTGTTATTGTTTGTTTGTGGATTGTATCTCACAACTGAAGATGCAAGGAAATCAATCTTCTCTGGAATAGTCCCCATGAGATATATGATACTCCTCATTGGATTCTTTGCTTGTTACAATGGACTCATTTACAACGATTTTCTATCCATAGGCTTAAACTTATTTGGAAGTTGTTACAATTTGGTAGATGGTGAATATGAACTTCAAGAAGATTGTGTCTATAAATTTGGAATAGATCCAGCATGGGGATCTTCAGCCAATCAATTGACTTTCATGAATTCATTCAAAATGAAATTGGCAGTCATCATCGGAGTCACTCACATGACTTTCGGTATCATTTTGAAAGGATTCAACACTCTACACTTTAACAACTATTTGGATTTCTTTTGTGAATTCATTCCATAATTCCTTTTATTACTCTGTAGTTTTGGTTACATGGATTTCTTATTGTTTTTGAAATGGTCTACCAAATTTGAAGATACTAAAGATGCTCCTAGTGTAATCACAACTATGATTGACATGGTGTTAAGACCTTTTGATGTCCCTGAGAAACCATTGTTCGAATCTGGGGAGTAATAGAGATTTATCCAACTTCTGTTATTAACCATAATAACCTTCTGCATTCCAATTATGTTAATTACAAAACCACTTATTTTCAGTTTACGTAAGAAGAATCATCATCAATATTAATAAATACCCTCTTAAGTACCTGAGGAAGATCCCAATCCAGAATAATTACAACATGATATGTAAAAAGAGTAATCACAACCACATAGTAAATTGTCTATTTAATAACATAATGAACATGATGATATTGGTGAATTAATTGTCCATCAATGTATAATTTATATTGATTATTCATAGCCATTGAAACTATCGAATTTGTTCTAGGAAGTGTTAGCAATACAGCATCTTATTTAAGATTGTGGGCATTATCCTTAGCTCATTCACAATTAGCTGAAGTCTTCTTCTCCATGACTATAGCCAGTCACATTGGCGAAGGAGGATTCTTTGGAACCATAGGAGTATTCATCTGCATTTACATTTTAGTCTGTCGTACAATTCCCAGGATTTGCTTTGGCCACTTTTGGAGTCTTGATGTGTATGGATCTTATGGAGTGTTTCTTGCATGCCCTTCGATTACAATGGTATGATCTCTAATCACTATTTATTTAGGGTTGAATTCTAAAGCAAATTCTACAAAGCTGATGGGTACCTGTTTAAAGCATACTCATTCACAAATATCAAAACCAATAAAGAAGATGATTGATGTCTTAAATATCATAAAAATATAAACCAAATTAAAATTATCATCAATATTAGTAATGGGATTAAGTAAATGGAGATTGGCCATTGCCATTACTCAACCAGACTTATTCTCTCCTTCTTATAAGTCAACTTGGCTCCATATTCTAAAGCATATTTCATTGGTCCTGTAAAAGTGAACTTTACAAAATGAGCGTGTTCCCAAACTTTTTAGTGTTTCTGTATTAAAACTAAAAAGGCAATTGTCATATATAAGGTGAACCCATATAGTATTTCTTCAAAACCTATATCCAAAGCTGCAGTTTCTGCAGACTTGAAATACTTTGCTACCAACCTAGGTCCGAAATAATGTTAACTCTTTTTTATTTTGAATATGGGATCATCAAAATAAGCGAGCTTAATCCATTTTGCTAATTATATTTCATTTTCAGATAATTTCATCTTATCAGTTTTTTTCAAAGGATCATTGATTGCTATAACGAAAGCACTGCAATATAAAGACTTACTGTTTCTCAATTTCTTCATATAAGCATTTTTAGAGAGTCGACATACATAATAACATTCTAAATCATTTAAATTTATTCCCACTTCTTCATGTACTTCTCTTACTGCAGCTTATAAATCAGTTTCATCATTGTCGCATTTGCCCCCTGGGAAGGCGATTTCACCACTATATTAATCTCTATTTGAGTATTATCTCTAAATATAAAGTATTTCAATGTCTTGCTATTCTTGAAATTTGGTGCATTAAGGATTGTTGACATTCAGTTAAGAATAGCCTTATTATGGTTTGAATCGGCCTCTCAAGAGTATACAAACTGCAGATTGAGCAGCAGTCGGAGTATTGGTATAGGGTTTATATTATTATTGAGGTGGAATTAAATTTAGCATATGATTATTATTATTAATATACATTATTTAGCATAATATTATGTTTTGGTCATTAGATTAATATGACATTTTGTATGTGTTCTCCAGGTATGACGACGCTGCCAACATAGTATTTGTCTTTCATAAATTGATCATTGAATGCCTTGGCCTCATCTACCTTTTTTTATAATTCTTATTTTGTTTCTTCAGTGGCTTTATTGTAATTGTTATAGGCTTCTCTAATTGATTCGTCATTTGTAAAGTATTTGGCTGGGAATTAGGGTGTGTAGTGAAATTCTATATCTAGATCCAAGGGTGATGGGTGAGTGGCAACAGAGTGTTAGAGTATGATAGAAAAAGGTGAGGAGATACATGAAAGCACTCCATAGATGACTCTGTTGTCTGAACAAACCACTTTGACACTTTTATTCAAGTATTAAGATTGATCACTCATTTAATTAATTTAATATTTCAAATGTCACTTATCTTCATCTGAAGAGTCGTCATCTTTACTATTCTTTCTAACCTTGATCATGCCATATCTTAAAAGTCTATAAATTTATTTCTTTTATATTTTACATGTGTGCTAAAGTGCCAGTTTCGAAGGTGTCCTTACCTCCCATATCTTCGAACCCTACAATTCTGTTTTTTAAGACTCCATTCACAAATAAGCATACTGTTGGTAGAACTTGTATTTGTAGTTTGCCTACAAAAAAGGGTGCCTTTTCTGCATTCAAACAATAGAATTTGGTCTCAGGATGTCTATCAATCATATGAATAATTTACTATTATGATATTGCTTAGAGATGTTTGTCCATGATTTTGCATCTTTCAAAATCACGATGGAAGAAATGAACAACACTGAATTCAGATTTAGTAACAGATGGTAAGAATTCTTCCTCAACTATTTCTCTATATTCTCCAAATCCCTTATTCTTTTTGAGCATGGCCTCTTGCAATTCTTTGGCTCTTTGTTCTCTCATCTTCTTCAACATCTCTTTCAAATCTTCATCATCACAATCATCCTCGTCCTCTTCTTCGTATTGTCTTCTTGCTGCTCTCCTTCTCTCCTCTTCCTATTACTTGGCCTACTATTCTTTCATCTTGTCTTTCAAGGCCCTCTCCATTACAGTTTCGACCAACATATTGCCCATCAATGAATTACTCATTTTATTTAAATTTTAAACTAATGTGAATCAAACAAAAATTGTATTAATATTTACATAAAAAAATATCTCAATCATTCTTCTTCCTCATCTTTTACCTTGTGTTTTTACATATATAATCTAACCAATTGCTTGGTTTTTAGTAATCTGGTTTATGTAATCTTGATTGTAGGTTTCGATGGATTGAATTTCTAATGATGAGATCTATTGAATTATTTAAAAATCTTACCTGCACTAACTAGGAGTTCTTGTTCCTATTATCTAACTCATCCTTTTGAATAATCTTTGACCCTTGCTATGATTCGCATTCTCTTGCAAAAAACGAAGATATGATTCGTGTTCTTCCTAATTCCAATGGCCTGCTTTCTTTTAAATCTTTTTGGAACTCTCCTGGATATCGCTTTAAGATTTTGTTACTTCTGAATCGTTGGATGGCATAACTTTGATTTTTAAATAAAATATATATTCCAAGATTTTATTAGTATTCTGAATCATTCAATATCATACATCTGTTTATTCAGATTTTCAAATCTACATTTCTTATCTTCTCCCTCTATCTTCAGTATTCTTTTCCATTCTCTGCTCCTCCCCCTTAACTCTCCTTATCAATTCGAATTCCCTCATTTCCACAAGTTTAGAATTTCTTATCATACACAATAACTTTATATATAATACAATAAACGTATAATAGTATTTGTTTTCGTATTATTATCTCATCAACAGGAGATAATCGAAGCTAGAATACTATCTATTTTAATCTTAATTTAAGAGTGAACATAATTGACATTATTGCCTCAATTATTTAATTTTTACTCTCAAATTAATTTAATTTATCTTTTTATATTTAATATATTCCACTTTATATATATATAATTAACAATCAATATGAGATAATTCTACTACAAAACCACTTCAAATTAGATACAGGAGAATTCTCTTCATTATTATTAACTGAGATCATATATTTCGAAAAGAAATAAGAAATTGGTATAATCATAGTCGAAATAAAAATATAAAAAGGTACTCAGAATGAATAAAAATTATAAGAATCCTGTAAATAAAAATAACATATATATTCATCACCTCAAGAATTGATTTTTAGTACAATATCATCAGAATAACCAATTTCTACTCGACTTCTTCTAAATTTCTCAGGCTTCCTCATCGCTTTCCAATTTTCCTTCACGATCCAAACTAAAAAGAATATTGTAATAATCTCAATTATAATGAATACAATAAATAATAGTATCTTGCAAAATTCAAAATCTTTAGTATCCTTGAAACTCCCTTTATAGTAAAAGCACTCTTAACAAAATTGAAAAGTAAAAAAATATATTTGCACTCCCAAATGAATGATGCAGAGTAATAATATTGTCAATATAAAACATAGATAGATACGAAGGCTTTTGCAATTTAAAGCCCTTAATCTAATTTACATTTATTATTTTTTGTTTTTTTTTTGGTTCTAAATTTTTATTTCTTTGACGCTAATCGCAAAAACCCCTAAATACATGATGCAATCAATCATTAAAAACATCCATTTATCTCGAGTTAATAAGCATTTTCCATTTATTGTTAACTCTAATAATACAAAAACAATCATCAAAATTATAAAGGAGACAATTTTAATTTCTCTTATCCAATTCTTTCCTAAATTCCTTGATTTATAAATTAATTAGTCAACTTCAGGCATTTCATCTGCCATTTGATCTCAAATAAATTGTAGAATAAATGTTGAATAAATAAAAAATTAATTAAAGTGTATTAATCATAATCAGTATATAATTTTATGGAATATAATAATTTTAATTTTACTTGTCTAAATACTATTATTAGATATATTAAATCTAAAGACTAATTTGGGGAATATTTGAAATGAAGAAGTATGATGATTATGGTTAATTATTATAGCTAAAAATATGAGGACTTAAAATATTATGTAAATACTGGTTCATATTTGAATAATTAATTTAGACTTGTTTGGATGAAATCCAAAAGGATAAATGATGCTTTCAATTCGAACATAAATATCGTAAGATTCTTTACTTAGAACAATACACGAATAGATCATAAAGCTATTAATATTTAAAAATAAAATGATATATTTGTTACACACATTGATCTTTCTATGCAATCTATATAATTAAGTTATCTTTCTTTATTTGGATAGTAAAACCTGGAGAATCAAGTAATTGATACCTCTTACTTAGATTAGTTCTTTACCTTTAATATAAAATGAGGATAAAATGAAAAATCTAAGGAGAGATTAAATAACATAGTACTTACGTTCTCAAAGGTTCTATTCATTTATGTTTACTTTTAATGTTTGACATTTATATAATTATATAATATATCTAGTTATGAATTTTAATAGTTAATATAATTATTATGATGAAAAACTTTACTGTTTTTGAAAAATTGGGAGAAGGTACTATTAATTCTATAAATACCAATTAAATTAGGGTCTTTCTCAACAGTGTTAAGAGTAAAACGGTAATCTGATCAATAAGAATATGCCATGAAAAAAGTGAGGATGGGATAATTGAAGGAGAAGGAGAAAGAGAATTCTCTTAACGAGATTCGTATTCTGGCCAGCATTTCGCATCCGAATATAATTGCTTATAAGGAAGCATTCTATGATGAGCAATCTCAAAGTTTGTGCGTAGTAATGGAGTATGCTGATAAGGGTGATTTGTAATAGCTGATCTAGTAACATATTCATTAGAAGTAATTTATCTAGGAAGCTGAGATATGGAAAATGATTTACTAAATGGCAATTGGTATTTATGTGATTCAATTCTTAGCATTGCGAACGTTACATCAAATGAAAATTTTGCATAGAGATTTGAAATCTGCGAATGTATTTCTACACTAGGGAAATTATAAATTGGGAGACATGAATGTATCTAAGGTGGCTAAAAAGGATTTGGTTTACACTCAAACTGGAACTCCCTATTATGCAAGTCCTGAAGTATGGAGAGATTAGCCATATGATGCTAAAAGTGATATTTGGAGTTTGGGATGTGTTGCATATGAAATGGCAGCCCTTAAACCACCATTCAGAGCTTAAAACATGGAAGGATTATATAAAAAAGTATAGCGAGGTTTATACGAAAGAATACCGCCTAAATTTAGTGGTGAGTTAATGACTGTAATAGGATTATGCTTGCAGGTACAAAGCAAATAAAGACCCACTTGTGCTTAATTGCTTAACAACCCTATTTTATTGAGAAATGCCAGATAATTTATTATAGAAAGTAGAGTTTCATAACAGACGTAGTCTTCTCAAGCAGGTTCAAACATACTCTTATAAACTATAAAGTTACCAAAGAATTTAAAACATTTGAAAGAGAAATTACCAAAATCAAAATACCTAATAGAAAGTGTCAATAAATCCTATGATGAGACATAAGCCAATAGTTCATTCTTGCCAAAGATTAACAACACTAAAGAAATCAGACCTAATGGTTCGGTTCCACCCATCAAGAGTGATAGAAATCAATAATAGCAGCATCAACAGAATTCTTTACATGAAGAACGATCTAAGTCGATTGTCAATTCAGTCCAATTGTTGGAAATGGAGAGAGTTAGATAAAAGAGACTATTAGAAAAGTAGCAGAACTTAAAGATCAGCATCATTCATTAGAATGCCATTCCATATATAAACAGTTCGTCGTCTTAAATCCAAAATTTATATGCCAACAAACAACACAATACAAGAGATTCTCAAAAATAATATGTAGAAGCACCAAAACCTATATGGTGGGGATGATCATTAATGTAATTATTGTGTAGTTTCTCTTTATAATTATAATAAAATATATTTATATATTTAATGCAAGAAGTAAAGAAGGAGCTTAAATTAATCATCGTTGGTGATGGAGCCATAGGCAAAACTTGTGCTTTGTTCAGCTATGTGAATGATAAATTCCCAACTGAATATGTGCCCACCGTTTTCGATAATACAATTACTTAAGTTGAAATTAATGGAGAATAGTACTAGTTGTCTTTATGGTATTTAATCATTGAGATATTTACAGGGATACAGCTGGACAAGAGGGCTATGAACATTTGAGATAAGTATGTTATTAAGGAACAGACATCTTCTTGGTTTGCTTTTCACTAGTGAGTGATGTTAGTTTTGAAAATGCTTTAAAAAAAGTAATTGATCTCATCATTTTAAGTGGCTGCCTGAAATCTCATTATACAACAAAAATGGGTTTATTATGTTCTTAGGCTTGAAAAAGGACTTGAGAGATCCCAAAAATCTAAATCATATATAAACTTAAGTGGCAGAATAAACCATTAAGAAGATGGGTTTCCAATATAGAGAGACAAGTGCTATGACTTAGGAAGGTTTAAAGGAGGCCTTTACATTTTCAATCTAAAGCCTCATCAAATCAAGACAAGAACATTAGAAAACAAAAAAACCCAAGAAATCAAGCTGCTAGTTGATTTGATATTAATTATTAAAAAAAATGAATGAATAATTTAGAAAGTTTCTATTAAATCAAGAGAAAACTGAGATTTAATAAAAAAAGTCAGAAAATGCACCTCCAATCCGATTGAAAACATAATCCAAAAGAAAGACTAATGTGGATCTGGGTTAAGAAACATTTGTGTAAAAGAAAGTAAAACCAGATGAGAAAGATGATAAAAAAGAGCCTAATCTCATGGTGAAATTATAGATGAATCCCGTTGACTTAGTAAAGTGTACTAAATAATACTCATATGGCAATTATAAAAAATATTACCATCTAAGATTATAGTAAAAGTGGGAAGATCCAAGATTAACTATTTTAGATGGTTGTTACTTCACTGATAAATCAATTCTTGATATTGGTTGCAATGATGGGACATTGACTTTATTGATTGCACTAAAGTTTAAAATTAATATCATTTTTAAGACATTACCCTAAATTGATTAGAGGAATCGATATCGATTATACTTTGATCAATAAGGCAATTGAACAAATGGTTCATTTGGACGATTAATAGAAGAAAATACAGAAATAAGAATTCAAACCAATCATTGAGGATTTGCCTGTGAGTTTTGAGAAATACATGGAATAACCTAGTTAATATTAATTATAACATTAGTGTCTAAAGCAATAGAGGAATAATTTATTCATTAGACGATAGAGGATATGAACAAGGAGAACTAGCAAAACAGTATTTAATTTATTTAGATAGCAAAGGACAACACATTTCCACATAATGTCTATTTTCGAGTGCAAAACATTATTGGTAATAAAAAGTACGATGAAAAATACGATACGGTTTTATGTTTATCGGTTACCAAATGGATTCATCTTAATTTTGGAGATGTTGGTATCAAGAGATTATTCAAGACCATCTCTAATTCTTTGAATGAAGGGGGTCACTTTATTCTAGAACCACAAGAATGGAAGAGTTATAAAAAGAAGAAATACTATAGTACTGAATTCAAATAGAATTATAAGGAAATCCAATTAAAACCATAGGATTTCTCTAAGGTTTTGGAGAAGGAATATAATTTCAAGTTGATTTAATAGATAAATCCAGATGATGAAAGTGCAATAAAGAAGTCTAAAAGCACTTTTAGAAGACCAATTCTAATATTTGAAAAGTAGAAGGAGATTTGACATTTATATATGTAAAATTCATAACATATATATAAAATCATCCTCTATTAACAATTCATTTTCATTTTTTGGAGACTAGTCTAGTTTATCAAAAGCTATATAAAAATGTATGAATACAAATAATGGATACATTTTCTTAAAGAACTTCTTCTTGCTTCTATTCTAAAAGTGGAATTGCCTTATCATGTGGTGACTTATCATGATTGGATAGTTATTTTTAAATCAACTTATCTAAACTAATGTCATTTTTTTGTATATTATAATATTATTATTACATAAGTTCCTCAAGTTTTTATAGTTCATCTATTTCCTGTTCATCATCCTCCAAATATTATTATTACATAAGATTCTCAAAGTAGTTTGGATCTTGGATGTTATTATTATTGATAACCAGTATTTCAGACTTAATATTTTTGGTTTCTTACTAGTATTCCTATTACTCAGTTTTTTCAATTAATGAGTCTTGTTCAATTTGATTTGATTTGAGCATAGAAAATGAGAATTAATCCATCATCATTCTTTCAATGTCAATAAGATTAATATTCGGTTTGATCTCTTCTTATTTGTTGTGATTTATCTGATAGAATTGCTAAGCCATTAGTTCTTCCAATTATTGTGATTCACTCAATTACTTATTTTAAACAACAGGTGGTAATCGTTCAATACTTTGTTCATTGCTTTTCACGTACTCACTGGATCTAATAGTTTGTATTTTTTCTAGACTTCCACTATGCATGATTGATTTATATTGCTGACTTGTTTGATTAATGGGAGGTTTGTGCACTTGATTCTTAAATATTTGATCTGGGATGCCATTGACAGAGATTTTGGCAATTTATGTGGGTCCTTCTTTTGGTCTAATCAACCCATTTTCGACTAAGGCATTTTTGTCTTAGTGGATATGATGAATGCCTATTTCCTTGATTTTAGATTCGATCTGTATCTTTCTTGTTACAACATTGCATAGATCATTGTGAGAGAGTAGCTGTGTTTCTTACATATTCTCAGTTCTATTGAAGTCTTGATGAATAGACTTCAATTATTACAGAACTTATTGATATTTACTTGAATCAGGATTGTTGCTCCTTCTTATCGAAACTGATAAGCCACCATGCATACTAGAACTAGACATATTGCTATTCTACAATTTGAAGGATTTTTTGTCATCATGTTTTGTATGATAGTGTTTTCTAGTAGAGATTATTACAGATTTCAGTGGTTCAGTTTCAAGATCTCAAATTAGAAATAAGTTGATACTTCTAAAGATAGAAAGAGTGAGCAACTGATTGGGTGTAGATCGTTCTTTTGGATTCAATTTAAAAATCTGATTGAAGATCTACAAAATGTCTTCTTATTTAGTTATGCGTTTGAATTGAAATAATTCTAGTCGATTTCAATATAATAATCATACATCCTTTGTTGATAGAGTTACGTATTTGATCTAGAGTAATGTCAGAAGATAAATGATGCCAAGGGGGCATTTTAGTGAGCATTTCTACAAATATACAACCAGCACTCCATACGTCTGAATACTGAGAGTACTCCTATCCATTGAAACATTCAGGAGCACTGTACATAGATAATTTGTATTTGTTTAGAATGTAGATGTCACTCAATTTAGCATTTGCTTCTCCATCCACTAAGACATTTGATGTTTTTAGATTCCTTTTTTAAGATCAATGATACCTGTGTAGTATGCCTTAACTATGAAGATATTCTAATCCTTACAATATTTGTTTCATAAACATAATAGCAAGTTAAGGAGAAAACGAACTGAATTTCTACAACAACCAACTGATTGAACCTCCACTTTCATAAGGCATCAGTATTTTAATTTCATTTTAGATTACTTCATTTTTGAATACTGAGTAATCCCAACCTATTATTTGATGGATATTCTTGAAGTCCAACCGTTTGAGAATGTCTACAATACTTATCACATTGTCAAAATCATCTTCTGAACTTAATTTGAACTATGATTATAGAAATTAATACAATTTTTAATGCTAAAAGTTACCCATTTAAAGTATTCAATGCAGAGTATACATTACATCCCTCCTAAATCAATTCACCTTAAATGTAATCATAAACTATGTTCTAGAGTTGATTATTACAGATCTTACTTCTTCTTCTTCCTCCTCCTCTTATTCTTCACCCTATTACTCTGGAAAGTCCTCATTGTTAGACTCTCATATTTGAATATGCTATACTTTCATACTCTTATCACTCAAATGTCCCCGATGAGCTACTTTCACTTCCTCGTTTTTCCTTTTGTAACACGGTGCTGTACCCATTATAAATTATAATTATATAATAAACTAATCAAAATTTATATGTTTTAAGACGAATTAAGATTTGAATTAGATTATTATTATTTATTCTTAAGACAATTAATTATCTAAATGAATAATCTTGGAATTTCAAACAATAGGTTTTAATAAAAAGCCTAGCAAAAACGACAAAAATCCTTTGATTAGCCTCATCCTAATCAGAAGGCTCCAATCAATAACCAAGAACTTGTCAATAATCACGAGTTTGAAATTACCCCTGACATTGTTAAACCAAATGTGCAAGTTCCCATCTTTCAAGATCCTAAGTTGATTGAAAATCTATAATAAAAAAAAAAATGATAAATATTAATAATTATTATATTAATGGACGAGTCACAATTCAACTCACTGTAGAAAACCATAATAATCCCTCCAAGAAAACTATTTTAAACCATTTTACAAGAGTTCGAAACTCAGACCCCAAATTTCTAGTAATTCATCAATGAAACTCAATCAAATCCCTCCTTCATCAATGGTGAATTGATTCCAATCTTCATTATCTATGAATCTGAAGTCGACCTTGTCCATCAATTCCAACTCAAAAAGGATCAACAACTCTTACGATCCTACCCATCATATCATCAAACCAATCTCTATGTGAATAATACCTATACAGAAACGAAAAAATAAACTTTAGAAGACAACAAAGTTATACATTGTAAAATCCTGGAAATCAATGTTAATGAAGAATTCGTAGATTAAGATTTAGAGTTGCTCATAATTGGTACTTATGAGCAGAAGTACTGCTATAATGGGATCAAAACTATTTTGAGAAATGAAATTCCTAAAGAATAATACAAACAATTGTCGTATTAGCACTCAATCATGGTCTAAGTACACAATGCATTCGATTTGGAATATAAGTATTTCGGAAATACAGTTAAGATGAATATTGCATTTCAAATTAAATCGCATATCTAATTGGATAATATTGAAATGGACTTTCTTTTGAGTGAAAGCCAAATGATCTGGAAGGATGTTGGGATCAATAGAGTTGTACCTAAATGCATGTTACAGAATATATCAATTAACAAATAATACCTTAATAATGAGGAAGGATTCATAGAGGTTCTATTAGATTGGCCGGCTATGTTATAGAACGAATAATTGCAACCAGATCTTCCATCAAGAAGACTGAGCATAGTATAAGTCAACCCTGTATTGGAAATTAGAACACCTTTGTATATTAGATGGGGATAACAAAAGTACACTAAATGCAACTATTTGCTGTGGAAGATTAAACCTATTTAAACAATTGGAGGAGAAATCAAAGAAGTGGTCAGATATAAGGATGCTTAAAACCAAGAGTATTTAGCATTAAAAATAGTTCTTATTAATTATTCAGGCAAGGAACATGAGATTATATTCTGTCCTCCTTCTTAAATATTCGGAAAGAAACTTAACCAGAAAAAAGATCAGCCTTTGGTAGTTTTAGGTATCACATTGTCAACGGAGAAAAATTTGGGAGTTTTGTAGCCGAATTAATTATGTGAGACTATCTTGAGGGTTCAATTAATTAATAATGGAATTTTGAATATGCAACACATAAATCTTAAGATAGACAACTAATTAACTGAGTTGAGTTTGAATTTTTTATATTCTCATCAATGATTTGGGAAAATTTATTATTTATAGTAATGATTGAAGTTAATAACAAAAGGGAAGGTTTTTCTGTAGTTGATGGAAGAAATGGAGTGTTGAATGTTAAAAAGGAAGGAGACAATGGTGGAGTAAATTATATAATAAATTATCTAACTTAATTTCAAAATTAAATGACAGAACTTCTGTTGATTATGAATGTGAGAATAGATGAAGGGAGACAGGGTACAATCAATGTGCATTTGGGAGACGATCCTGAGGTGTTGGCTAGAGATTTCTGTATTGAATACAATGTGAACTAGAGGTTGGTTCCTTTATTGATAGAGAATATAAATAAAAATTTGGAAGTGGCTGAATAACAGAAAGTGAATGTAAGAGAAAGAGATTAATGTATAGTCTAATTAAGATACCATGCAATATTCGACAGAAACATGCAATTCAAAATTTATGGAAACTCCATTCAATGAACCATTGCAGCAATTGTCAACGAACAACTACTACTCAACTCATTCATCAGTTCATGAGAGACTATATGAAGATGCGAAGAATAAGAGATTGAAATAGAAGTTGAATATTTCGGATAGTAGATCAAAGAAAATCAAAATTTAGGAGCCTGAAATAAATTATGGGTTATTTCTGTATCAGAAGGGTTTGAAAAAGAATGAGGAGAAATAGCAGAGAGCAGAGAGTGCGAAGAAGGATTTGTAGAACTCTTAATTAGTTGAATGTACTCATCATCCGAGGATAAATCATGTTTCAAGGTAATTGGCACAACGCAAAGGAGAGTGTGTGAGTGAACATTTGAATAGGTTGGCTTAGGAGTAGAAAATAAAGAGGGAGAATGCCAGTCAAGAACACTTAAAGACCGAAGTTTAGAGTTGTTCATTCAAGCCTTAAATAAATAGAATGTATTGGAAATGACTAATCTTAATAGATCAAGGTATATAGTGGAGGAAAGAAATGACCGAGGCAACTAGCCATGGTATCAGTCTTTGTATTCAGATTACGATTCCAAGAGGTAGAAATTGGAGCAATTGGAGAAGTAGTACTTCTCATCAAATTACACATTCCATCCAAAGATAGATTTAATATCTGAGAAGATCGTATAGGGTAGCAGTTTTGAGTAGAGATAGAAGAATAGGTCGACATCAAGATAAAATTTGTCTGTGTGTGATGATGAGAACTAGTTGTTCAAACCTAAAACAGGTAGACCTCCTGAGAAGAGACCGAGAGATTTGTTTTAGAATTTGTATAATCATGCAAAGATTTACGAATAGAAAAGACAGAATTAGATTGTCTAATTACATCAATAATAAATAAGTGCATCTTAGATAAGGGCGAGTGAAAGATCGAATTAGATGATTCAATCACAAATGCAGATTTAATTGATAAAGATCTTTGAATCTTTGGATAGCGATAAGGATGGCTGCATCAATTCTGAGAACTGCGATGTGGGGGATTTGGAGGATAATGTTATCAAGATTTTGTCACCTTTACTTTTGGAAATGGAATCTGGAAATCATACTCTCAATAAGAAGGAATTCGTAGAATCTGCCGAAAGATTAGTGGCCATTCTCTCTCCAGGTGACAAACATGAACTATTGAAAAGACCTGGCAGGAAAACTGATGTTCCTCAATTTAGTTTTAATGTGTGTAATTATTCTTTATATAATAGCCATCTGTCAATAAGAGATCTTAAAAAATTGTGGCAGCTAAAAGGAATTGAAGATTTTAATTAATTTTTATATTAAAAATATAACTTATGTCGGACGAGGAACCAAAAGAAGATGATCAAGACATTGGAGACAATCCTGATAAGGAAAATCCAGATAAACAACAAGACGACCAAGGTGACCAGGATAATTTTGAAGACGTAGATGATTACTAGGATGAGGACGATCCCAGGGATGATGAAGAGTAAAATATTTAAATTTATATTCACCTTTAGTTTAAAGAATAATGAGACATCAAATAATTTAAAACTTACTATTGACGACTTAGACTTGGATGAGAATCAGAAATTACGAAAATGGAAGGACCTGCTGACTGATCATGTTCTATAGGTCTAAAAATTAAGAGGAAGAAATAATAGGTTAAGAGGCGAGCTCAAAAAACTAGGAGACAAAGCAGAGAAATTGGTCTAATCTAATGTCAGAAAATAAAAACTATTGGAATAGAAATTGGATCCCAAACACTATAATCTTGCTGAGAAGAAGATTTTATATGAAATCAAGAATGGCAAATCCAAATAGGACTTTGCTAATAAGATTGATCCCAGAATTTGTAACTCATTATAATATTTTAAGTGGATTTGCTGATAGCCATCGACAAAATGGAACAATCCAATAATCAGATGAGAGAATCAATCAAGGCATTGAAGGATAGAAATAAAAATCTAGAATAAACAGAAGATGTTAATAAACTAAGTAATGAAATTGTACTTGTTGAAAAATAAATTGCAGATGAAGATAGATTGAGGAGGAAGATGTAAGTAATAATGAAAGAATAAGAATCAGAACTTAAATAACAATAATTTGATTGTGATTATGAGGGTAGATTAAATAGTCTCAAAGAATAAATTAAAACATTAAGAGACAGTATCAAGGAGGGTTAAAAGGAAGAGTTGCATGAAACTAGAAAGGAATTCGAATTAAACAACCACTTTGCTGAACTTTAAAAAATGTAACCCCCTATTTATATTCTCATAGATATCGTCAAATGTGCAACTAATTAAATAAGCCTTGCGAAGAGAAGCAGCATTTTAAGTAAGACAAATAGAGGGATCAAGATAATATGAATGAAAAATTGAAAAAAGTATAAGAATTTGCACAGAAAAGTCAAGAGGAGAATTAGAAAAGATTCCTATAAATCAAGGAAAATAAAAAAGAACCAGAAGAAAAAGATGAACTTAAGAAGGCTTTGGAAGAATTTAAAAAAGATGAAAACAAATTTAAATAAATTTAAGAGGAGGTCAAGTAATTGCAAGAAGATCTTGAAAAAAAGGAACGAGAAGCGTAGAAAGAGAAGAACAGATAAGTTGAAGAGTATGCTAAATTAAGTGAGGATGTTGGATAGTTAGCCAAATAATTAAAAGAAAAAGAAATCTAAACCAAATCATAAGTTCTAATATTAAATGATCTCCAAAGATAAGCACAATTATTGGAGAAAAAATAAATCGCTGAGCCAATATAAAGTACACAACAAAAGTCAGAATCCCTCATGCGTGGAATTACTGAATAAACATAGACTTGCTTACCTTTTGATGATTCCAAGAACTTAGATTGGACATCATATATGCCTGTCAATTAGATAGTTGTGTGCAAGAACAGTATCAATAATCTAATTGTTGGTTTGGAACTGACTTATGGATCTGCAGAAAACGAAGAGGAGTAAAAGACTACAAAGAATATTGGATTATAAGAGGGAAACATTGAAAAAGTGGAGATCAAAATTACTCCTGAAGAAAAATTAAGCTACATTTCTGGGTTCCATAATAAAGAGCAAATTATCTTTTTGAAGTTTGAAACAACTAAGAAAAGAGTCATTCAGGTTGGAAACATGAAATATAAAGATAACTTCACTAAGGATTTCAGAATTGAAATTAAAGATAAGGAAATTCAAGGATTTAGTGGAATATTGGACTTCACTAATGGTAATATATAGAGTATTAATTGATTAGAATCATCGAATCCATCTGAAAGATACTTAGTTGCACTTGGAGTTAATCTCAAATAGAAAGAGGATATCTCAGCTAAAAAGAAATAGAAGAAATAGTAAATGGAAGAAGAAAAAGAAAAATAGAGAGTTCCGATTGATTATAGAAAAATAACCTATCCCTTTAGAAAGAATCAACCTAAACATCTTGAACTAGTCAAATCTTAACCCAAGTTAGAGGTTTCTATTTATGAAGAAGAGAAATGTATTTCGATTGTATATTCATTATAGCTAAATTATTCTAAAAGGAGAAGGAAAGATTCTTATAGGCACAAAGAGCATAATTGGGTTTTTTATCAGCAAAACAATTCAGTCCTGCTACTTATAAATAATAGGAGTATTTAACTGAAGATAAGCTGGTAATATTAATATCATTATTAATAATAGAGAAAAGAGAAGAACAAGGAGAGAAAAAATTGGGTTGAGCAAAAGAGAGAGGAAAATAAAAATTCATTAACCCTGCCTCTGATTGATCTGAAATCACCAGTAGAACAGGATAAAAAAGGAGCCAAAGGATAAAAAACAGCTAGTCCGTAGAAGCAATAGAAATAACCTTAGAAGGAGGCTCCAAAAAAAGATGATTCTAAAGCTAAAAAAAAATGAATAATTTACAAATTTCAACACCTATAGCTTAACATCGTTCTTCTATTCTCACCCTCGAGCCTGAATCCATATATCAATCTCTAATAGAAGTTCATGTTATAGTATAGGATAGCATAAAACATATCATGAATTCTCTGAACAATGGTCTCAATGTAAGTGATGTATTGAGAAATATGCCATCTTTTACATTTACAAAAACTATGGAATTGATTGAATCTATAGTGAAGGAAATTGAGTATGACAAAATCAAATCTGACTTGGGTGAGGAGGGTGAACCGGAAAGACCTACAAATGATTAATGGAGGAGATAAAATGCTCATTTAATGAAGGAATTCATAAGAAAACCTGATAACAAGATTGAGGAATTAGAAGAGGAATAGTTTGAAGAGAAGCCTCCTTCTTGGGAAGAGTTTTAGCCTGAAATTGTATAAACATAATAGGAGCCTGAGAGCGATTTATATGATGATCATTTGAGAAGTCAGTTATCGTATAGAGAGAAGATGAGAAAGGAATTCGAAGAAAATCAAGCTCAAATAGAGAAGGAAAAATAGGAAGAACGAAGAAAAATCAGAGTTTTAGTAGATGGTCAACCAGAAAAAGTAACTTATGATATTGATGGTAAAATAATACTTAAGGCTAAAAGAGTGCAATTGGCTCCTGTAAAAAAGATTGAAGGATAATAAGTTAAGGAATCGGCTCCCTCTCAAACAGAAGAATTGGCAGTTATCAAACCGAGAAGACCAGCATTACCTAAACCTAAATTAAAATTATTTAAGGTATAACCATCAAACGAAAATGCAGAAGCCCTAAAGATTATAGCCTAATAAGAGAGAAATCATTTACAGGAATTTATGGATGTGTTAGAATTAAAACCAGGGGTTTTTCTTGAAATTGACCATCATGAAAAAGGATAACGCAATAAACATACTCAAGCTTAAGATTTGCCTTATCGAGTCTAAAATAAAATGGATCAATATTTAGCATCCGAATAATCATAGTCTATTCGTTTATCCAAAGAAGAATATTCAAGTATTACAATCAACAATAGCATTCTAAGAGGATCATATGAATAATCTTATTTAAAGAAGAAGTCAGGCATTCGATAAAACACTACTCAGAAAACCAAGCAAAGTGATTACGAAGATACTATGCCAAAAAATGGGATTGTGAAAGTCAATGATATAGGCAAGTTCTATGATTTGTTGATCAAAGACTCAGAAATTATAGAGGAAAACACTCATACTGAATTTCCACCTATTTTAATGGATAAATATGACAGTCTTAGCATATAGGAATTCAAGACTCCAATAAAATCAGAACTTCCATCTATCCCTGCTACCCAATTCTATAAATATCTATCAAAATAATAACCCCCTAGTCTATCAAGGATTGACAACAATAGTGTTACTGGATCTGTGACTTCTAAATTAACTAGAGATAGATCCATGCCAGAAGTAATTAGCAATATGAAATTGCATCAATGTTTAGCTGCTCCTAAAATTGGTAAGTATTTAGGATTTGGAATCAATCAAAAATATAAATTCTGAATATAAAATCTTTCAATTTATAATTATAATTGATTATTATAGAATAGTCACCATTCCTCCTCAGGCTAATCCATTTTCTAAAAAAACATAGCTTATTGACGTATCTTTTGATTAAAATGTAAATCCCTTTATATTTTCACATAGTTTTGGAAATGCTCCTGCTTTGACAAATATTTCACTTCCTTTTAATCTTCTACAGTAATTTTATATAAAATATATACTTTTTTAATAACTACTCTTCTTTATCTAATCGACCCTCTGCCTTACTTTCTTCTAATCCTCTTCCTTCAATCCGTGGATATTAACTACATCCAAATCTTGATTTCGATCTCCCTTTATTGAAGTCAAACAAGGTAAGTGATACCATACTTTTCTGTCAAACCCTAAACCAGGAGGTCTAGTTAATACATGGCCTATCCTGATGTCGTCTTTGATAATGTTCTGAAGACAATTCTAACATTTCACTCTATTAGAAAGAGCATACCCTACTTCAATGTACTATTTCATTATAAAAATCAAATGCGCAATTTCTAATTGAATCTTTTTAATTTGATAAAATCATTTGAATATTTACCCAATATATTCATTTTTGCTCATAGACTTTATAACTTCACTTCATAATAATGATTCTAAAAAAGTGCAAATAAAATCCGTTTCATTTTATTTTACGTCATTAGTTTTGGTTGTTAGTGTTATATAAAATTGACCAGAAAAGTTCTATAATTTAAACAACTTCTTGTAATAGCAAAAGAGTACTGAGAAGACTTATACTCCAACAAAAGCACTCAAAAATATATATAATAACTCAAAATTAAGCAGGTCAGGTCTTCATTTTTTACAAGACTCCGCAAGGATCCTATAGAAGCCTTGAGTCTCAAGAGTGGTCTCTATTTAATTTATGAGGAATGTCTACAAGAATATTGTCATCAAATCACAGATATCGGTTTATTGCAGTTGTTTAAAGAAGAAATCTGACTTGTTTATGTAAATATTTGAGTATAAAATTTAAATTGCTATGTTGGTTAAATTATTACTTTATTATAAAATAAAGTAGAGGTTAATGATTCTGAATTATTAAATTAAACTTATATTGCTTATTTTTTTAATTTCAAGACAATATAAAATAAACCCAAGTTTTTCAGTTTAAATTTATAAAATTAATTGATTTTAGGAATGTAGAAGAAAGCTTATCGGGGAGCAAGATCAGCCTTTATTAATTCTGAAATAAAATTAGGTTCAAATTCTTTTAATATATTTTATAATATTAAATTAGTAAATTTTGAGTTGATTCATGGCTTGGCTTAATGTTCGTCATTAATCTATAAGCTATAACTAAATGAGGCAACCCAATTCCAGTAGATTTTGAATTTTAGGTGCATTATAAAAAATTTTATCAGTAAAAATATTGAGTGCATCTTAATCATGACGCACTAAGGGCTGATTTGCTCGAATTTGGATATTTATAAAGATTTTTAAATATTAATATTGAATTAGATGAATATCATTGACGAGGCCGAATAAAAACTTCAAAAGAGTGTTCAATAAAATAAATAAGCCCAAAAAAAAGAACTTAGGCCTCGTTCGAATATAGTCCCTGGGATATTCTAAGAATATAAAAGAACATACATAAAAGTGCCACCTGTTTCGAAGGATTAATTGTCTCGACTTGTACTCAAGGAAGGGTTTAAAATTAAAGAAGTATGATACTGCATAATCAATTAAATAGGCCGCAAAGAAGCTCTAAATCAAGTATGCCACAGCTAAAACTATTATATTCCATCTACGGGAGGAAAAGAAACAAATTATCTAGGTAGGATCGAAGATGTGCTCATACACTGAACTACAATCAGGTATGATTTCGAAGTTGAGAATTATTTCAACAGCCTCTAATGATATAATTTCAAATGTGGAGTATCAATTAGTCCCTGTAAATCAATTACTAATTCAATGAAAAATCTATTTTCATTAGGAATCCTATGTTGAATAAATAATTTGATAATACAATTTAAAATTCAATTATAATTATAAAACATTAAACTAACTTCATTATGTTTCATTAGCTTCCACTTTATCTTGTGTTGAACCCACAAATACTTCAAATATAACTAATCTCCATTAATTCTTATTCAATTTTTTTCGAATCATTTTAATGTATTGAATTCAAAGAATATCAAACACTTTAATAATTATTGTAAAACTTAGGAAATATTCTAACTTCCCTATCTTTAATTGGGCTAGCCTCTTGACAAAATTAGTAACAGCACTATTAGTTTATCTTAACACTTTAATACTTTATACTGTAATTGACAAATAAGCAAAATCTTGGATGTTAAAAAAGATTATAAAAAAAAATCTTTTTTTTGTAATTCAGTATTTTTTATCATAGCTTTAGATTCATCAAAATACTACCAATTATTGTATTCTTATTAAGACAATTATCCAATAAAATACAAAAGACCATTTCTATTTCTAAATAATATTATGTGATCGTTAAATTATATCTAGAAAAGCCAAAAAATTATTTGTCTTGTTAAAATTTATTATGCTTTTCTTGCCCCTAAAAATATTACAAATTCGCTCCTTTTTAAATTTTCTATAATATTTTAAATATAATTTTGTTGTTCTTCTTGTAGTTGTTGACTGACAGGATATATCCTAAATTTAGATTCAATCTCATAAACTTAATTCTTCTTTTTTCAATATATTTACTTATATAACCACATAGAGATTATCAACACTATAAATTTCAATTTCAACGAGTCTGCTTTTTGTCATAAGCAGGTGTTGAGATGAATTAAAATAATTAAGATATATGTCTCATTATTTTTGCTTAAACCCACTTTCTCAAATATTAAGGAGATGCATAGAAACTATTCTGACATATAGCGTCTTCCTGATTTATAAAAATTTCAAATTTAATATAGATATTTATTACAATTAAAAATAATCTAATTAACAAACCAAAGGCTGTTGATTATTTATAATAAACTATTCATTAATTTTTGGCATCCTCTCTTTGATTCAGCAATATTGTAACAAAATAAGTGAAGAAAATAATTGTTGAGATAAGAAAAGCCCAAAAATGAAATAGATTCTCACCTCCGATGCATTTCCCTGTCCAAGGACAATGATGGTCATAATTTGTAATACAAACTCTACAAAATGGGCAATGATCAGATCGAGCAGGTTAGATTTTTTAACATTTTTCACAATACCATACATTTCTTTATTAGGGCCTATTCGACAAAGAGTACAACTATCCAAGATATTTCTAATTCAACTGTGAGTCATTTGCAATTCCTGGATTAGCCAATCCAACACCTAAGTAAAGTATTGATTATGCTAATGTTATAATTATCCCAAAAGTTATATCGTGACCCAAAGCTTTTTATTGTCTCATCATTATATAGGCAAAGACATTGAATCCAATCAAAGTAGCAGCAAATAAAGGCCCTTTTATATAAAATCCAACATATTTTTACAATGAGGCCCTAAAAATATCGTTTTCGCTATGATCACATATTCCCCATATGAATTTCTATCACTTAATGGTCTTGGTCTGCACTCAGGGGACATATCCATTGACCCATAGTTTTCAGTACCTTCAGCCTTTATTATTATATGTTCCATCTTATTTATGAGAATATTCAATAAATAATAATTCAAGTGATAATAAAATTAAATATAATTATTTTATAATTTTACAATGCAAAAAATAATTTAGAATCCGATTTCTAAGTTTGAAAAACTTTAACCTGAAATTATCTATCTAATTAGTGAATTTTTAACATTTGATCAATATCTAGAATTGAGATTAATAAATCATTTTATGAATCGGAGAATCTAATATATTTCAATTCTAAAGGTTTAGTAAATCAAATCAAAAATAGATTATTTTGAATTATAATTGGAAGAGTAGGTAATAAGCAACGAAAATTATACATATTAAGAAGGGTTATGGTTTAGATTTTTATTTGAATTAGATAAACTAATTTACTAATTGGATCGAAATCAAATATTTGCAATCAAACCAACTTTCAAGCCACTGCCTTTGATCGTATAATAGATATTTGAGTATGCAATCATATTAGGAAATTGTAAAAGTAAGGATCCACTTTAAGAATTTACTTCATTTTTATAAACCTTGAATGCAATAAATATATCTAATCTCACATAGTCTCAATTATAAAGACTTACACCCATTTTATAAATATCAGTTGAATCTGCTCAAAACTATGGCCGTGTTTATGGAATCATTTGTGAGATCATTTAATTAATTATCAAAGCTCATAATAGTTGTTAGCTCAAAGTTTAATTCCATAAAATAGGATAAGAAATAAAGAAAAATTAAAACAATCAAGTTCATTTAGATAAATTATTTGGTTTAAATAATAAATGAATTAACATTATTTTAAACTTCTAAACTTAAATTAATATCTATTTTATTTAAAATATCTTAAAAAAGATAAAATTATTTATTACTGTTATTAATATCTTAAAATATTGTTTTTAAATTAAAAGTATTAAGACAGAAGATCTATTATACATATTCATTTAATTATAATTATTTGAATTATATATTTTAATAGAAACATAAAAGTATTTCTTTATGTATTATAAAGGAATAGGATTTAAAAAGAAATTTTTTCTCTAATATCCACTTATTGTTATTCATAAAGTTATCTATGTGAAAGAGAAATAAAAATATCTTTCTTTATTAAAAAAACTAATGATTAATTTCTCTGATACATTATATTTATTATTTTAGAAATTTAATCTAAATAGCTGAAGTTTGATGTTAAACAGATTTTTCTCGATTGAAAACATTGGCTTAAGCATTAAACAAGAAGTATTGCTACCGTATAAATGTATGAATTTAGAAATCTTTAATTAAATTAATACAACTTAATTTATATAATTCTATATTTCAACTTCTTAATCTTTTTAAGGTATATATAATTTTAGAATTAATTCTTAATGAAATCAATACTTTTGTTTTCATTTCTAGTTGCTGTTAGAAGCTATTGCTGTAAGATTATTAATAACTTTTAGACATTATATAATATGGAACAGAGTATTATTGTGAAGAGTGTTGCTTTTGGTATGAAGGTGATTGGCATTGCGAGTCTTATTCATATTGTTATACTTTCTTGGGGATTATTATAGCTATTTGGTGTTTTATAATAGGAATTTATGCAGCTCTTTATTTTTATGCAAAAAATAAAACAGCTAAAAGATTAAGAGCTATCTTTCAATTATCTCAAAATAGTTTGAGAGATAATTCATAAAATTAGATTCCATAGAATCAAGAATAACCCACATAAATTAGTTTGGTTGAGTTAAAGGAGTAAACTTTATGAGTTTATAATCATGTTATTTTATTTCTATAAATTATGTTTTACTTAAAGAATTAGTAATTCTAATTCAAAAGTTCACATCCTATAATATAAAAGTATAAAAAGAATTAATTTTACTAATATTAAGAATAAGAGAATTTTGGATTTATGTTCTCATTATTTTCAGAGTTAAGATTATATTATTTTAGTGGGATATTCATAATAATACTAATAATCAACAGAATAAAATGATTACAATAATCAATTAAAATAAATCTTAATCAGAATACTGTTACATTTCGGACATATTTATTTTGTTTAATCCTTTTTTAGATTCAATCAGATTGTAAAATAGTCTGATCAAAGCTATTTATTCTAATTATAGATTTGGTATTATCGACGATTTAAAATTTATTCTTACAAATAACGCACTCTTCGAAGACCATTGTTCAATGAATTTATTTCTTAAATAACAGCATTTTTTTTAAGACCATCTTACTTTTATTAAGTTTCCTTAAACAAATCATACAATTTATTCTTTCACCTTAAACTCCTATGAAATATTAATTGTTTTTTCTATAAATTTTATTGTTTTAATATTTGCGAATTATTTTTTAGATATTTTTGTTTAGGAATAGGATAAGTTGCGGCAGAGTATTGATACTTATAATATCCGGTTCGTAATGATATCCATATTATACCTTTTTTGATATTAATTTAAAATTGTTTCTAAAAAACCAATTTCGCCTCAAGTGTATCCTGTATTAATACTGTAAATTCCATTGTCCCTAAAATATATATATAAATTAAATAAAATAATTTTCAATAGAGAAACGTTAAGTAGTTACATCAAAAATAAATAAATAAATAAGAAATTAATAATATATAAATATATGGAAATATGATATAATAAAATATCATTAATGCTACAAAGTTTGCAATAAATAATCTTCAAATCTGTCTCCTTCAACATTTAGAATGTCAATGTATTATTTTGTAGCTAACATATCATTTTCATCTTTATGGACAAAGAATAATAACTCCTTAATGTAAATTACACGATCAAAGTAATTAGTATCTAAAGATAATCGATAATTATTATATACTTTCTTCTTCTGGAATCCTCTCGTATTCATCAAACCAAGCTGCAGTATTAACAAATGTATCCTTGTTTACCAAAGGCTAACCCAATTTGCTGAAATATTACTAGAGTTCATCTTCTTTTGGAGTAGGAGATGAAAGAAGAATTAAGTATGTACAAATTTATCTGACATTGACATAGCTATATATTGGATTTAAAAGAATACCCATTTTAATCAAGGATTTGTAATGCTTGCATCCATTGAGAGGGCGAATATTTCAAGACTCCATAGGAGGATCTAGCCAAAAGCAAGGCTAATTATTTGATATCGATTAGTAAGTGAGTGCTTGTGATGGCTCTTAAATCTTCAATGAGATAATAGAGCTGAGAGATGGAATATCTTTCTCTGGATAATGGTTCTCTTGCAGTCAAGGGGGGAGGAATGGGAGTTAAAAAGTTTAAGACTTCATGACTAACAATTACATCAACGAATTAGAGTTGAAGTTCCTTTTAGATCCTTTCAACTCTTTCGATGTACCCTCTAAATAAACCAGAAATAGCATCTAAGGCTTTAATTTCTGTTTAATGAGTATAGTAAATCCACTCATCTATTTTAAGGTACAATTGATCACATGCTTATCTATATGTTCTAACTTATTGTGAGGCATATCTCTTGATAGCATCCACTCTATCTTTGAATATTTATTTCTCTAGAGTAATAGCACTGATAGCCTCTGGATTTTGAAGTTCCTTTTTAACAATTTCTTCTTCCTTTCCTTTCTTTCCTTTTTTTTCATCCTTTTTAGCAGGTTGTTTGCCTCCCTTTTTGGTTTTATCTTCAATGATTTCTTCTTCTCCAGCAAAAATTCTTAAAGAATCAGCAATCAGTTTATCTAATCTAACATTAGGATCATCTCCATCTTGCAATTATAATTCTCCAACACTAGGTTAAATATCTTATAATTCTATTGCCTCTAATGTTCCATAGTAGTCATTGAGTAATTAAATAGAATTTTACGCTCTATCTAATTCAATTGCTAATAATTGTCTCACTTATAATAAAAAGAGATCAATTTCGTTTTCTATGAATTAAGAGTTCTATATTTGCTATTTTTCTACTAGTAAGTCATCTCTCTTTTAATCAATTATATCTATCAATTGGTCATACAAATCATCTACTCTTTAGTGCAACTCCTCTTTACATACATCCTCTTCACACAAATCTGGGTTCTCCTATACAAATTGATTGTATTATTCTTAGAAATTTCTGACATGATAAAACTTCTCATCTGGAGTATTGATTAGATCTATAAACTTTCTTTAGATATCCATTAAATAATTTGTAAGAAATTCTCTTTGCTCTCTAAATCCTTTAAAAATATTTTGTAGAGAAACGTATTTGGTTTCTATTTGATTCCAAAATGAATGCAAATATTAGAGAAATTGTTAACTTGGTTGCTTTAATGGCAATGAGTCTAATTGAACCTATTTGTATGAACATATTTTATCTAATTCAGCTTGCTCCTATTATTACTTGACCAATTCCTCTTTGTGCAATAGTTCATTCTATTGATTGTCATATTTCTGTTGTATTTTGTTAATTTGAATTTACAGAAAGTTTTAAAATATTCTATCCACATCATAAAATACCCTTTCATAATTATTCGAAGCATCTACACCTATGAATGCACTTTAAGCATTTGAATTGTCAGCAGACTCAAAATTATTATACCAATTTTAAATTCCTTGCATCTATGTCATAAAATAGGCATTTTTATCTGAGATTAGTTATTATAAATTGTCTACTTCATATAATGGTTTAATTCTTTCAACCAAGGGAGCATTATCAACAGGAGGAGTGTTGGATTCCAGATGATATAATGAGTGATTATGATTATCATATCTTCTGCCAATGGCTCTTCTCAAACATAATTCATTTGACGGCATTTCTAAATATACACAAACTCCTACTCCACTTTCCTATTTCTTTCTCGGGATAACTGAGTAATCAACTGGTTTGACTACTCTCGCAGCCTCTTACAGTCTTGCTTATAATGGAGTGAGTTCATCCTGAGGTTCAATGCCAGTTAAATGTTTCTCCAAGAGTTTTGCTTGTTCATAATTGTGTGGGAATCCAACTAACAGCCATCCTTTACAATATGGTTTATTATTGATCATATTATTCCTATGGAAATCTTCCCAGTTGATACCATCATCATTAAATTCGTCTATAGTTCTACTTTGTCTGGGATTGAATGATGAATATTTGGCTTTGTATTCTTCATAAATCTATTCAAATTCCTATTTGTCAAACAGTCTTTTGATTTTCTACACAATTGCCTTGATATAGAGTTCTTCTGGTATTTCCTCCCCTTAACAAAGATACCCTGATATTTATTATCCCAACTCAATTTGTTATTAGTCCCATACTTATGAGTGTTCTTCACCTTATTCATACTTCTTTATATATTCTAGTAGTTCATTGATTATCACATCAATTGACAACAATTGGATTCCATACTTTTTGGCTAATAATTCGCTTATAGTTTTTTTGCCACTAAATGAGAATCCTATTAAACTTCCTCTGAAAGGGACATATGGAATATCAGTTTATTCCATTTCTTGTATAGAATTTTTGAACTGACTTTCTATCAGATATCTAACTAGATTTCCTAAGTTATAGTTATTTTGGGCTTAATAGATATCCCAAGCACCTGTTCCCTCTAGATAATCTTACATTTCCATTTTAGCAAGGAACATCTTTTATTTGTAGTTTAGACTTTCCTATTTTTTCATTTCTTTGATAGGATCATAAGTTCTAAATCGTTTGTATGGAATGAGTTCCATGCCTTATTTAAATAGGTGATGATTTTCCCTTGTAAATTACTTGTTAAATTCATTCGAATCATTGTTCTACAAATGTTCATAGAGTTGTTCCTCTATTTCAAAGAGGATTTCCACTAATTTTTTGCATTTTTCATAATTGGATTATCTAATTTGCAATTTATATTCAACATTAATTTCTAATTATCTTTTCTATTGTAATTCGATTTCTTCATTAAATTCCGATTATAATGCTCTTAACATTTCTTCTTCCTTGAATTTCTAATTTATAACATTTAGTTCTTATTTATTTCTATAATTTTCATCCCTTAATTATCTGTTTTCACAAATGACCTCTTTACATTGATAAGCTCTCCAGATTTCATACATAATTTCCTTTTCTTATTTACTTTATTATTTAAGTTTTTCTAAAACAGTGTATTCTCTTCTTTGTAATTCATCAGTTTGCTTTTCCTGATCTACAATCATCTTTCTTCTTCTTTTATCTCTCTCCTTCCTCAAGAATTCACTCATCATTTTATTTCTTAATCCCAAAGAGACTGGCTCTTGAGTACCTCTATTTTCAAATTAATCAATCTGATCTTCCATCTCACTTCTCATCATCTACTAAGTTTAAACCAATCTGTCTTCTGTCACTTTTTGCATTGTAGACTTGAACTTTTCATCAGCCACTTTGTTTTTATGTCTAACCTGTTAATTTTTCTTCCAATTCTCAATTCCTTTTTAATTCCAATCCTCCATAAATGCCATATTTCTTTGTAACTTATTCAACTAAATCTTACGCATTTCTTCCTTTAGATTCCTCTCCTCTGTTTCTTCCTTTATTTTCAACCTGCGTTCTTTTTCTGCCTGTTAAATAGCAAAAGACGAAAACTTCCCAAGATGCTTATCCAAATTAACATCCTTCTATGCCTTATTTTTCTCGTTAAGCTTAGACACAAAAAACTCTTATTCCATTTTATCAAATTAATCCTTTGGTTATCTGATAACCATCAATGGTTATATTACATTATATTTACCAGTCTTCGCATGCATCATAACATCATGAGGGTCATTTACTTTTTGCAATTACTATTATTATGAATACACGACATACCATTTGTAATTGATAAAGCAATTACATAGCAACTCCCTTTTTGCCTTTGATTACTTGATCAGCAGTTTGAAAATTGAATGGAATATGCAAAGTTTTAAATGTTGGTTCCAACAAAGTAAAATTCCTCATCTTGGCTTCGCGCACATCTCTAAATATAGAAAACAATAATCACTTATTAGAGAACTCTTCAAAATTGAGTTGTTAATTGAACTTGCTCAATAACTCGCCAAAGAGATACCCATTATTAAAATCTTTTTCGAATGATGTCACCTTCCTACTCAACTGCACCTCATCATTTAACCACACCATAAGAAGTTACGACATTTTATATACAAATATATTATTATAATTACTATATTATATTCACATCTTAACTCTCCTTTCTATATCAAAACCAAATCCAAACAATCAATTCCTCATCCTAATCTTCTAATTCAACTAAATGCAAACATCCAAAAGTGCATATCTTGATATATCTGCATTCCTATAAAATTTATGGGAAATCTGATAGATCAATTGAAAAATTTATAGTAATCATTTCGATGCACAATCTTAAGATGATGTACTAA
This sequence comes from Paramecium tetraurelia, assembly GCF_000165425.1. Taxonomy (NCBI): domain Eukaryota; phylum Ciliophora; class Oligohymenophorea; order Peniculida; family Parameciidae; genus Paramecium; species Paramecium tetraurelia. Next base: position 67,403 of record NW_001798965.1, read on the forward strand.
TCCTCTTGGTGAGATGATCTATTAATATATTTTATTTTTCTTAACTAAGATCTTTTATCAGATGTAATAAATTACCCTTAGATTAAATATATTATACAGAAAAATCTTACGAGTATTAATGATATTGTTTTAAATTCTTCTATTTATTTTTTAACAATTTCAATTTCAAATTTTCTATATTAATTTTTCTATAATTGTCTTTGAATCTCTTCTACCTACTGTTACTGTTATATTATGCTACGCTAAATTATAGGTAATTAGTATACTATCTAATTTCATTAATAAAATCATTATCTATTAGGCGAGATCTAAATATATAATATCTATCATTGTTCAATATAAAAGTCTATTTGTCATTGACAATTTATTAATTATAATTGAATAATTTATTAATTTGGCTTACGATTATTCATTCCTTTAAATATTCCTTCTTCAATGTAAGTATGGATAAAATCAGTAAATATATAATTAGTTATTTTCTATTATTCTCTTTTTCAATTATTTAAATTTATAATTAATTATACTCCTTTTCTCGTATCATTAATTTTATTAATGCAGTCAAATTCTTAAAAATATAAATGAAATTGGTTAAGGGATTTAAAACAATTTATATTAATTGCGACAAGATTATCTATGTAATATTTTTATTATAAATAAAAATAAGGTTAATTTAGATTTTGTAAATTAAATTAAAGGTAATCCATTTAAATAAATCGAATGAATATTTATTCATTGTTAATTTTGGATTGATGATGATCCACTTTCTTATTGGAGTTATATTACAAATCATTAATATTAATTTGATGTTAGATAGATAGTTAGATTAGTATCTGATTTGTAATTGATGAATACAATTTTTATTGGAATGAATAGTGTTATTAAATTAAAAATTATAAAATGGATCAATGTGATTCTTCTAAATTGAAAATAGATTACTTAAGTTAGGAAATCGAAAATCTAAGTCAAAGGTTAGAAGAATAAATTAACATCAACGCTTAGTATCAAAGTCTAATTAATGGACGAACTGATATGAGAATACTATTGAGTGTAATGCAATCAGAGTAGGAACTTTTGAAATAATAAATATCGAAAATACTTAACGAGAGGAATAGAGCTGTATCAAAAGTACTATGATATTTAATTCAGGTTCTCATTCTAGAATAAATACTCCTAGCGACACAATAAGAAAACGATTTCATTCTCAAAGAGGCAGAACAAAGAATTAAATATCTGCAAGAACAAATAAAATACTATGAGTAATCAAACTAGAACTTAAACCTCTATGAAACTGATCCTCAAAACGAAGGTTATTTGATAAAGTACAAATAAGTATCAATGTCATATATTCCTCAGATAGTGAATTTGAATGAAGCCACTTTGAGATTATAATAGGAGATCGAGATATATAAGGTTCAATTAGCTTTGGCTCACATGAAAATGAGCAAGTTACAAGAGTCTAAAAATGATTTAATATAGTTAAACTTTGTAAAACAGAAGTATTTAATTTTAGACTCTCTCAAATGAAATATGTCGATTGAAGTTGTAATCAAGTCAAGGAGTAAAAAATGTAGATAAATACATCTCTCAATTGGTTGAAGTCTAAACGAAATTGGTTTAAATTGATGACGAAGATTCAGATAAGGAATGCACATCTCCAATGGAAGATAAATTCAATGCTACTCGAATAAATGTATAAATGAATCAATATTGAGAGACAATTTTCAATTAGCACAATATGCCAAAATTAGATTTGAAGAGAGCCTAGCAAATCTAAGCATATACTTTATAGTAAATGAATATGAAACAGCAAAAAAACCAAGATCTAACACTTCAGGATGAACTCCAAAAATGGATAACAGAATATAAGTATTTGAAGAACAACTACGATGCTTCCAAGATATTGTTTGATCAGTTGAAGATTCAATATGAAGATTTGCAAAGGAATTATAATGAAACACTATCAATAAATGCCACTTTGATAAGAGCAAACCAAAATTACGAAGAAAAATGGCAGAACATTAACAAACAACATGTCTTTTATAAACAATTCTATCTGTAGTATAAGGATTGTGTGGATATTTTCAATAAAACTTTGAGCAATAAAAAGCTATAGGAATCCGTATCTGAGAGGAAAGATCTGTTAGAATTTTCAATATAGGTTTCAAAGATAAGACCCGCAATGTTTGTACGAAGATCTAGTGTCAATGTGGTTGGGATAACATCAGTAGATTCAACTCCAAATTCCATCAATTACAAGGATAAAATAATCTAGATGACTAAGGATGTTTTCTAGATATTTAAGAAAAAGCATAGCGAAAATGAAAGTAGTGATGAAGATATTTCACAGGTGAATCAAATGAAGAGAGAATTCACTGTATCCAACAATTTTTAATCTTCATAAAAACAAGCAAAAATATGAAATCTATCCACACATATTTTGCATTTTAATATAAATCATTTTTTGCTTTTTTTTTCTTTTTTTTTTGAAGGAGCTGTCACAGGTTCTTCTGGCTATTAGGGATTTAGTTTTCTGGTTTCAACTGCCTCATCCTGTTCATCATCGACTTCTTCCTCCACTTCCACTTCAACCATCTTCTTAACCTTCTTCTTCTTCTTCTTCTTTTTCTCTGGCTCTTCATAAATAATCTGTTTGCGCATAGCTTCTATTATGATTCCCAATATCACTGTCTTATATCCAACACTTTGAAATATTTAGGAAGTATCAATACTGCTATAATGCTTCACTAAGTTCCTGCATTTCCAATTTAAAACATTGTCTAACATTCAATGAGAGATCTGCTACACCTATAAATAGAAAAGCCATAAGCAGTTTTTGGTTGTCAATCACAATACATAATCCTAATGCAACTGCGAATAATGCCTAAATAGCATGCTTAAGTAATAGATTTATTTAGTATACATTGGGAGTGAATTCAAGCAGATGCTAAAATGGATAATATGGCAATTTAGCTTCGATAAACAAGTACCATCCTGTGACTAAAAAATATATGGTAGCAGGAATTAACAAATATTTCATAAATTAATATTTCTTATCAAAAAACGAATTCTCTATCACTCCCGTATCCTCTCCCTTTTCTTAGGATAATTAATAAATATCGATATATTGTGATAATGAGTAATTTATCAATAATACTTTTATATTATCACACTAAAAGCTAAATTTACATTTGGGTTTCTTTCTTGTTTGTTTCACGTAGATAATTGATGGTATAGATTTAATCGATCCTAATCAAAATGCAAATAAAACAATTGATTAAGGATTCAATGAATAGGATTATCAAGGGTGCCAATTTGGTTCTATAATTTTAATTTATTGGCATTTTAAAAATATAGAATAGTATAAAAAGATTATATACAAATTACAAGCCAAAATAGATTACTTCCACTAAATGCAATTTATTCATAAAATTTTTAATGTAATACCTACCTTTATTAATAATTATGAGAGTCATCACAAACAACATCACGATATTGGAGGGCATTAACCATAACAACACAGTGCAATAATCACATTGTGACCTAGTCATTCTTTGTTTGTAGATCAATTGATTATCCAAATCATAGCATCTCTCTATAGCATTGAATGACAATTAACAAGTTTGTAATTTGTTCTCAGCTATATTCAGGAAGTATAGTGTGATGTTCAACATGATCAAAACAGATATGAGTAAAATTTCCACTCTTAGGATATTCTTAATTTATTTAGGAATCGAATTCATTAATTAATAAATGAAAATGTTATTAAATGAAGAGTAAAAATACAAACAGAGAGATGAATATAATTTATGCAATATTAACGATAATTAATATTTTAAGAACAAAGAATTCTGAAGTATCCATTTGAATTCCTTTTTAAAGACATCCCCATAATGGAATTGCTATTGACTATTCTAATGATGGGTAGTTTTGATTTATAAACTCTAATGCCAGATTGATTCACCCAAAATCATGGATGATCGTTTAAATAGCATTCATCATCCTATTTCTGATTAAATGTTATAAAAGGAAACTTCCTATTTATCTATTGATATATAATAATATTCTAAATATTACTCTCTCTTGCAACTAAGTCTTTTTGGATTAATGTTTAAATAATATGCTTAAATACAAATACCCTAGACAAACAGATAAGTACTTAGTGGGACTTAAAGAGATGCAATTAAAGAATAGAGATTCAGTTCTTGTATATTATCCAACTTATAGATATCTAAATCAGAAATATAAATTCTTGTTGGAATAGTGACAATATTAAATAGGTTCGCAATAACAATAGTTTTAAATGATAAAGAGATTGGTTGATATAAGAATGGATGAACCCATTTTGAGAATGAGTTAGGAGAACAAATTTTAAGAAAGTCAAAATGATTAGACATACGAATTATGGAGTCAATAAATTTCATTCACTATAGGATTATATATAGTGATAGTAGAATGCTGATTTTAATAAGATTAATCAGATCAGGTCATTCTTTTGGAGCAGCAACTGTTCATGAAACAGCATAAATTGATTAGAGAATAGCTGTGCAGGTATCATATTGTTGAATCCATTGTTCTTGCCATTCCCAGAAGACACCTGAAATATCTTAGTTAAGTAGGAATAGTGATTCCTTTATATTACGAAAAGTGAAAGTAAATCCCAAAGATACATTATTGCTTTTAATGGACCATAACAGAACTTAAGGATTGCGTTTAAAGCGTCATAACTTCTTTGTACAATTCGGTTAGCGTATAAAATATCCTATCAATTGAAGATGTTTCCAAAATTGAACAATCTTAATAAAATTTTAAAACCACTATTGTCCATTAATGTATTGTAAACATATCTTGACTCTAGGCCATCTTAGAAAACTTTAACTTGATTTGAGAAGTTTGGTAAGGAATCTGTCAGACTACCAACATTTTGGATTGAATGTAAATGAATGTATATATGATTATTTATGGAATCACAAATAGACGGCTGCTGTGACATGTGCTGGTTGATTTGTGTGAGGTAATGGTTCAAAGACTTTCACTTAAATTCTCTTGTGATCTTCTGTTTCAACAATGAATTAATAGTTGGTTCCAGCAACAACTTAATGGCGTACCTCAATGATTTTGAAGGTTTAATGGTGAGATCCCAAATGTTGATTGATACCATGATGAACGACTGCCAAGACTTAGTGGTGACTTTAGTCCACTTCTACTACTGCCCAACCTCCCATCATCTTTGTTTAATTTTATTTTATTATTGAAAAATCCTAATGATCATTCGAAATTTAAACACCTCGACTATTTTATGGAATAATTCCTCTAATACTAAATTTTCCATTCATCCCACTTTAGAGTCACTACAGTGTGATAAGCAACTCTTAATGAAGGTACATTTCAATAATTATTAGTTTTTGGATTTTGGATTTACAGAACACTACAGGATTAATTAAAGTCTTATTAAAATATAATTAATTATAGCAGATAGGAAGTAAGGAATTTCTAAGATTTAAATTGAATCAAGAATGTTAATCAATATTTAACACACATTCACTGATATAATATATAATAGACAGTTAGCTTTTTGAATCAATACAAAATAGAATGTTCAAATTCATGAGTTTACAAAAAACTTCATAGACACCCAATTCAGATACACTATGAAGAATGTAACAACTGATAACAATGGTATGGCAAAGCCTACCACTGAATCTTGAACCAGAGATATAGCCATCACGAGCATGAGTAGGATGACAGCTATAATGAGGATCCATCCAATCACCTCATTTATTTTAGTATTTGAGAAGTTGACTGAGTTGAACCTTTATTCATAAATGTTTATGGGGCCATGAGGAAACTCTTTTTTTTGTAGTGAATAAGTATTTTTGGCTTTCTCCTACTGTAAGATCAGCTGGTATTGATTTAGGTTGATATGCACATTGAGGGTAGCCATGATTGGTATTCAATAAATTTATTTATTAATTTTAAAACTGCTTTGAATTCCAATCAAATGGCTTATGAATTATATAAATACATAATTAAAATTCCTCAATATTATTAAATGATCAATTATCTAAGATGGTCTATCTAGTAAATCTCACTCCATGATTTAATTGATGTTTATATCTTATTGATTTAAGAGAATGTTTAAAATAAATTCAATCTTATTCAACATTTTATAAATTTAAGAATTCACTATGAAAATAAAATATCATTATTTTCCTGAATATCTTTTGCTCGTATTCATTTATATCTTCAAACTTAGATGCCAACTTATATTGATTATACTGTATGATATTATTGAGTTCCCTACTAATCGAAATACGCTTGTTTTGACTCAAAGCCATGATGTTTAGGAAATGCTGAAATTCATTCACATTTAACCCCTCATCCTGTTCAGTACAATAACAATAATGATGTCTTATGAATTGCTTGCTGAACTTTTGTGGAAACACCTTTATTTGCATAAACACCAAAATAATCTTGTCCAAATTGAGTCTTTGATCATGGAAGTTGTAATTTTATATTGATTGGCCATACATTAGAAACAGTTTTTGGATCAGCGGAAAAAATAGATTATTGAATACTTAATAAGATTTAATTGTGAGTAAACGAATTTCATTTTAATCAAGCACTTGATTATAAATTTCCAGTAGGTATTCTTCCACCAATCTACACTTATAAAATAAGAGAATTACCTATGTAGTTTTTCATCTTTGCTGGGCAACAAAGAAATGCAATTTGCAACATCAATTAGAGAATCTCTGAAAAAATTAAAATTCATTCCTCTATCTTTATCCAAATTCTAAACCCTTACATTGTTCTCATAAACAGTGATCAATTCCTTGTCTTCAATGTCCAAATGAGATAGATGAAAACATTCAAGATATCCTGTCAAATTTATGTACTTGTACAGTTCATTTAAATCATCAGACTCTTTATTGGAAAATTTGAAGAAGATCTTCCTCAAATACAATTCAATTTTCATTGAAAATTAACCATCGATTTCAATCATTTAACTAAATACTTAATTGTTTTCTCGATCAACCTTTGAGTATAATTCTAGAAACCTAAGTACTTCATCTGCTTTTTGAGATTTTTGATCATGTCCTGATTTAAATAAATTTTAGATAACAACTATTTTATTTCTATTAATTTTTTCTGTTACTTATTGAATTCTTTTCCTGTTTTTTGCACTTTTAGATCCCTTATTTCTATCTTGTCCATACTTGTGATCGATAAGTGTTTTTTGATCAGAGTCTATTAATCTATCTTTTAATCTCATATGTTCTAATTGAAATTTTTTCATGTAATATTCCTAAGCTTAGACGCTCTTTTAATTCATTTCATTTCTTTATTGGAATTTAGCCCTCTCCCTTCTGGTTTTAAAATTGTTGGGATCCAATAAACTTAGATTTTGATTAAGCTTTTCACTACAGTCTTTGTGGAAGGAATGTAGAAGCAAGGCTTATTCCATAATTTATCCGAATTTAGAAGTGTCATGCAAGTGACAATTAATAGCCAATTCTTGGTTCAATTCTTTATCAGCGAGTTCCTTTTATGGTAGTATGGCAGCAATTCGATCAGAAAAGATGCTAGCTGTTCTAATTCCAGATTCTCTATCTAGTTGTTATTAATCGTAATCTATTTAACCCATTTTGTTGAGACATGATTATAGTCTCTATTATTTGGTATTGGGAAAAGAAGTGCAATCAATAGATTTGCTCAGAGGTTCCCTTTTCCTTTTCTCAATAATGTCACTAATGGAATTTATTACATTATCCACATTATTAAAATCCTTCAGTGCCTTCTTTTTGAATTGGTTGATTTCTTGGAATCGTCTCTTAACATCTTTCATGCCCTTATGATATTCTTTATCACATGCAAATCCAATAGTCTAAAATTAATATAGTAAATTATTCATTATTTATAATAATCACTTTTTATGATCAATGAAATTGACAGTTTCTAAATCTGATGTTAACATATTGTGAAATTTATCGAATTCAGCTTAGATGTATCCAACCTGTTAACTTGCATGCTAAATTTGGTTTTTTTCATCTTGTTTAACTTATGCATGATAATTAGAGGCAATGGAACATATCTCTCTGATTTCTTTGAGGTATTACGATTGATTATTGGATTTTGTGTGCAGAATCTTAGAAACAGGAGAAGGAGAACGATTTTGAGAATTCGTTGAATAAGTACTTTTGTCTTTCTTCTTTTGAGGGGCCATTGGAATAGACATCATCCTTTATAGTCTCATTTTAATGGGACTGTCAGTGGGGATGCCTATCCTTTAATAATATTTTTTGAATCGAGCATATGTGGGATCTACTGAAGGATTGAGATTGGATTGAGTATTCAATTTCAGAGGTGAGACTGAAGTGTTATTGCTGGTAGCAGTAGTAATTTCACGTAATCGATATTCAATTGACTATCTCCTTGTAATGAATTACATCTTACGTGGTTCCTTATTATGGAATAGACTCTAACCATAGTCGTTATTTTTTTAAACACTTTAGCGAGATTTCTCTATGAGTGATTTATAATTATTGGTCATGATTGTCCATTTTTCTTCATTAATTTCATCCATTTTTATATGCGGATCTATTGTCACCTTTTGAAAGTTCTTAAAGTACAGCACATTTTTCTTCTCTGGTTGATTGTTATATTCGACATCATGCAAAGGTACCTGAATTTCATCGGCACTCTTTCTTCTCACCAGGTATTTAATCACAGTGGGACTCTGATCAGCCTTCACATCATTCATTTTCTTCCGGATCAGCATCAGTTTTTTAAACTAAAATTAACAAGATTCCTTTACATATTCTTAGTTAGTTTTAGTATTTTGCTCCATTAATTAATTAAATGGATTAAAACACATTTGGATTAATTAAACAAATATATAATGCGGATTAAATTATTCGCATCAGCGCTTTGAATGAACTCAAAACAATCTTTAGGGATATTACAAAAATCAAATAAGGATTTGAATAATTGCTTTTACCATGGGAAGATTAAAATCTGAGATTACAATACTTTATATTTTTGAAAAGTAACATTACAGAGAATTATGAATGCTCCCCCAATTATATTCAAAAGGAGATTTAGATTATCATCTAGGATTTCATGAATAATGTTGACTCATATTTACTTCCATTTTATTGCGATTTACTAAACTTTATAATCGAAAAGACATTGCCATCAATAAGCATTATCTAATTCATCATATCTCAAAATACATATAGTAGTATTCACATTAAAATAATTACAGAAATGATGAACAATCGTTTCATCAAAGTTAAAATCCTAGCTGCAGATTTCCTAACTATCACTAGAACTATGATTTTGTATTACGATTTGAAAGATATTCAAAAACTGAATCTTCTGGCTGATCTCTATGTTTCTTTAATTTAACCAATTAATAAATTTGATGAGAACACCAAGAGTATAATCAATCATCAATTTTGTGAAATCTTGACATATCATTGTCTTGAATATGAATTATTGAGAAAGTTCGCTAAAGTAGTTTACAAATCAAACAAGTACGGCTTACCTCCAATAGAGATTCAAACAATGTTATTCGATATATTGATGTCTACTTATATGTAGAATGAAAATCAGAGAATCACTGATAAATATTTAGCTTACCAAATAATGAAGGTCTTCAAGCAATTGTTGTCTGATAGGTTAATCGAAGAATGGAAATAAGAATCTATCATTTTTTATGCGATGGTCAATTTAATTATGCTAGATTATAGATAATATGAAAATCAATTCAATAGAATTGGAGATGATGATTCAGAAGATTATCTATTGATAAAAGTAAGATAATACGGTGCTGACTTTATTCATCATGTAGCTGGATATTTCTCAGAGGACACAATGTTGAAATAACTCTTTCGTTTGAAAGATTTAATCAACGATGACCAATAACATGAAGAATTCAATTGCATTAAACTAGAGGCCCATTATTTTGTAATATGCGAGAATATTTCTTCCATCCCCATGCATATGTTTGATGAAAAGTTCCTAGCGGAGATAATTTAAATACTGAAAATCAAAGAAAGCATGTACATCCCTTTGAAGATGCAAATACTTAATTTGTTGAGAAAGTTGTTGGAGAAAAAAGCCATAAGGAAATAAGATTTTAATATTGTGATCTCCACTCTACAAGATTAATTTAATGCAAATTTAATTACGACCCCTGTCTACATCTGCAAAATTGTTAACAATCTTATTTATCTGCACTCTTTGTATCCATCCAAAAAATTAATTACACATCAAACATTTGCTGATCTCAAGACATTATATCAACTCTAAACTAAACTTATACACAAAGAAAATATTTTAAAGACTCTTTGTGAAATACTCAGATTAGAATAAGGAGATTATTCTGTTTTATTATTAATTGAGACTGAATGGAATCTAGCAAAGTAAGAGTAACATTTATATAAATATCAAGAAAGTATTCATTATTTTTATATTAGAAATGATATTGAATGTATTTGAATTCATTATTGAAGATTGGCCTATTAATCTTCTAAATACAATATTTAATGGCCTTCTTAAAATGGTAAAAGATTGCATAAATAGGAATCACCATTTGAACCAAAGTTTGTCTGTTCTCTCTCTACTTTTGAAAAAGTATTTACCAACTTATCCAATCAAATACGACCAGATCTTAGCAGACTTTATATAAATCTAAAAAGACTTTGAAATTATTCTATTAGATGAGCCAGATTAATTTAATCAGATACTTGAATTGTATTATTTAATGTTGCTGCACGATATTGCAGATTACAATTTGACATTTTAATTTCTCATCTAGAAGACTAAATATTTATAGAAGGGCCTTTAATTATCTTTACTTTGTCTGCTTTGTACTAACCTCAAGTAAGGATAACTGCAAAATTGTATTATTGAATTTTATGCTAATATCCTCTAGTCAGCGTAATAATTTTAAGAATAATAGAATATATGATGAAGGTAGAGCTTATAGCGAATTAATTTGTGGATTAGCGATTCTTGATCTAAATCAATACGATATTAAGGATCTACTAATGCAAATCTAGGAAAAAGTACCTAACAGTAAGAATATTCATTTTAATTTTAGAAATGATTTTCACTATGATAAGCAATGCTACAAAATGTATCCAATATAATATGCCCTACTATTTGAATTATTTGATAAGCTTCTTTAAGACTATATTGACTAAATAGCATCTTCTATTTGATATGGAATATATTTCAATAGAATCCAATAATACATAAAATTTGAAGCAATATATCTCCAAAATGAAATCCTATCTAATTCCAAATGCTTTTTCATTGGAATCATAAATTTTAAGAATTTTTGATACTAAATACTCTACTAAACTTGATTTATGCTAAGAAATTGTTCGAAAATGTAATTCTTATTCCTAATTATTTTAGTGAGAATCGACGTTACCAAATTGCAGATTTAAACTGAGGAACAAATGGCAATGGAGAATATTCATATTAGTTGATTTATTAAATATATTATATATAAGTTAAATATCAATTTAGGAATGAATTCATTTAAATAGTTTCTGTTATTTCCAATTTTAACTTTCTATGAAAAACACTCACACATTACCTTATCATATGATAATCCAAAATTCTTTGTTGCTCTTAATTTATATAATATATCACATCTCTAAAGAAAAAACTCGTTATTATTATCTTACTCTGTGTTGTAATCATATTTAAATTTCATTTCAATTTTTGGGTCATTCTATTAACCAAGTCTATTGGAATAGTAAAAACAAATTGTAAATAAATTTATTCAGTAAAGACACTCCAACGTTTTTATAAAATGGTAAAATATTACCTTAACAATTTTTGAATACTTTTATTTTTTTGTCTTTCTTTTTCAAGAATTCCTAGCTGAAATTTTGATGCAATTATTATATCTTTCTCATCTGATAAGTAGTTTTCCATAATTCCATTATTAAGAAGTGGTTAAAACAATTATACTTTCGCTTTGGCTTGATTACATTATTAAACTTCCAATTACTAACTATGTTTTATTTAAACTAGTTACTCTCACATTAATTAGCCTAAAATCTTCCTTCTTTCTATTTCAACAGATTCTCTTCCTTTATTTTCTTAACTTTTGCATAAATTATTTCCTGCAAATTCATGAGTTATGCATCAATATTTAATTCAAAAGCATAGTTCTCATTCTCAAACACTCATTATTACTCTGCTTTTGAGTTATCATGAAGATGTACCAAAGAAGTATTGTTCTGATCGAGAATACTCAAAAAAGATATCTGAAGGGACAATTAAAAATAAATGATTCATGTTAATTATTATATTTATATTTGTTCTTTCAATATTTAGAATACAACTCTTTTCTTTTTTCTCTATGCAAATTTAAATTCCTTTATGACCAAAATAGACTTCCCGTAGTTATTAAATCCAAAACAAGTATTTAATATACAATTGCAAAAGTCCAAAAGGGAGCAGTCCCCATATTCGTTGAGTGTGAGTATGCTATCATCGTTGAAATGATATTTACGAGAGTAGGTACTACCCACCATTGTGATAAAGTTTCAATACAAGAATATGAACACAAACCCAAAAGGATGGGGAGAGAGTAATATGTGTAATTGATTGGTACTTTTGATCTTAATTTATTTTTCGCTTTGAAATCGTCGAATTTCATCATGTTCAAACCAATTAAGGAGCCACATAATAAGCCATATTTTAAATTTAACCAATCTATGCACAACCTAACATTGTAAAAATAGGAAATGTCTTCGAATCTAATACTGAGAGCATTGTAGAAATAGTAAAATGTGGGTACTGTCATGACCCCAAATAAAATTGAAACAATTCTTGGAGTATTACTTTCAATGTTGGAAGTTTATTATAATAGTTTTTCTTACATCAATCTAGCCTTTTGTTTTTCAGCATTAATTTGTATTTCATTTTTACTAAACCTTTTAGGAGCCTCGTATATTTATTATCTATATTTGTAAATACTCCTGAAAACAAGCATATAAATAAAATTATTATTAATATAAATAATATTTGATAATCACCAAAAAACTATTAGAACAACGAGTATCCAAATGTGTAAAATGGAACCAAATACATAAATATCGCAAGCTCTGTCATTTAATGAAGCACTCTCGATAGTTAGACACTTATTCATCGGTTTATACCAAACGCATTATTTATCACTCACACATTATTACTCATCCTCAGTACTACATGCAAGTTGTAATTTAAATTCTTGACAAGAATTATTTAACCAATGGCAACCAAAAATGCTATATTGATTACATCTGCATTATTCAGTTAATTAGGAACAACTCAAACACTAATTATCTTGATCTTTATTTTGAGTGAAAAAACATTTTTCTGAATTCCTCCTAGTATTGAAACAATTTTCCTAATTTTTTAATATTAAGTAAATACTTTAGTTGGGATGAGATTACAGGTTTATGCAACACATTAATTGTCTATCCAAATGCAATTTATTTCTGGAATTAATGATTGCAAACAACTTGATTTTTCAATAATATCAGAGCATTGTTTAATTGATGAACATTATTGATCTTAGTAGATGCATTTCACCCCATTAGTTTATCTGCAACTTGATTGTGAATTGTGAGTACAATTCTTAACTATGCATGAATCTTCCCAATGGCATTCTATTCCATATGGTTTGACTAATGAGCATGATTGTTAATTGTCAATTTCTGAGCAAGATTTGACTGATTTGCATCCTTAAATACTAGTAGCGCAGAGTTCACCTTTATAAGCTAATCCATCACAAGGGATTTAAGAATTTTAGCAGGATTTCAATTAACACGTATTTTCATACCAAATGCATTCATGACTTTTAATTATAAATAAATCAATATTACATTCCATTAATTATATCCTTGCATTCTGCCATAGTCACAGCTTCTGAGCAGGTTAATGGAAATGCATTTATTATAGTGACTAAGATAAACAAAATCAAGATGTTTTTCATGTGTTTTTAATTAAATGAATTGGAAGAGTAGAATGATATAAATTTAAATAATACATACATATAGAAAATAAGTAACCATATGAATACATTTTCAAAAATATTAAGAATATTTTTGTCTTAGACTCTTGTCGAGTGATTATTAACATAATATTTTCACTTTTTAGTTAGGAGTATTGGCCAATAGAAGTTCAATAATCTCAAAATGTCTCCATCGAAATGCAGCTACCAATGGATAATCATCAATTTAATTTATCTATTATACTACCAATTATAAATTACTTATACTGAAATATTTTAATCAGCACCATATTAAATTAGGATATTACAAACATCCTCAAATCCATTCTTTGCTGCTATGTATAATAGAGTGAATCCTTAAGAATTCTTTTTGTTCACTAATCTCAAGGGACTTTTTGGTTCATAAAGGTATCTTCCAATTGCATAAATCTATTAAATACCTTTTAGGATCATTCATAAGAATTTTTTCAATTAGATCAATTGAGGTGCCCTTCTCCACATAATAAAAGAGTTCTCTTTCTCGCTTTATAGCTTTCATAGCATCACTTAGATCATCATGTGCTCTCTTTTTGGCCATTTGTTCCTCATTATTAAGTAAACCTATTTGAGTACACGATCGGAATTTGGTTAGATTCTGATTGAAGGTCACTTCGTCCTTTTATTTAAGTTAACGATATACGGGTGATTAAATAGATTTGATAATAGGCATTTAGAATAATCGAATTGAATGGCAAACATTTCTTATCTTCCTCCAGTAGGTTTTGCTATCACTTTCATAAAATGGCACACTATGTGGAAAACATATTATTACTCAGTCACTTATTTTGGACAAGGCTATTCAAAGACTACTTTTTATTACATTTTTGGGAAATTTATATAATATTTAGTATAGAATGCAACTATCACATAAAAATAATAAAGGATTATTATAACACTATTTCTTACCAAATGGAAAAAATAGAGGCAGCAATTATAAGTAACCAACCTAACCAATCTGAAATCAATAGGAATGACCTAAATGCCTCCTATTATTAAGATTTTCCATTTCGATTTGAGTAAATTACAAGATCCATAGAAATCATTCGTAAGCCTTCTTTACATTTCCTATAAATTCATCTTAGAACAACGTGTTTCAACCTGATGGATAATTGCATATAAACTGGGCTAGGATATCCAAAATTAGAATATTTTATGCATTCCTCAATATCTTGATAGTTAATGCACTCCAGATGTATATTTTTTATTTGGGCTACAGTGGAATGTGTACTGATTAATCCTTATTAAATGGTAAAAGATTTTGCATGTAATCTATAAAATAAATCAAGTTATTGGCTGGACTTCTATGGCTAACGCTAAGCATCATTGATACTTTGGGTTGGAATTGATTTGTAAGGGCAGCCTCTTTTACAGAGCAGGATCGGTGTTCTTTGAAAGCTTAGGATTTTGTAGAGTTTCATTCTAACTCCTATTTGTATTTGCTGATCACATAAATTTGTATTTAACACTATTGAAATTATAGAGAAATGGTGATATTTTAGTGAATGACTTTATTATTATTATAACAATTTTTTGTAGTTAACATCTTCTTTTTAATACAAATTTTAAATACAATGCTCATATTATAATTTTTAAGGCTTTCTTTTTTATTGATGGAACAAATTATAGCTGTGCTTAATATCTAATACAAAGGCTACTCAATTTATTGATCTTTAAGGAATTTATTATCAGGAGTTAAGGTAATAGGTAACTAGCTAAAGATTCTTTTTATAAATAACATTTATAATATAATTTATAAATATTGAGAAATTAAAATTGAGTCTAAAAGTATTTATTTTAATAATAGCTGTCCTTAAATCAATAGAGATTAATTATGAAACAGTTTATTGACTTAAACTGAATAAGGGTGGCAGCATATTAATTATATGATGATTTGGAACAGTTGAGATCATTGGCTATATAATTTTAAGTATTCTAAAGATTGATGTACTTCATGAAATTGGTTAGAATCATTTCTTTAGATTTAATAGATAAATCCGTTTCTTTAATGTTAGAAATAAAATTAACAACAAAGGCAGTAAGAATGCTATTGCATAATGAATCCGAAAATAAATACTATATATAGATTTGAAAGAGGATGAATCCTCTTTGTATTAAAAATTGATGATAAAAACATTAAATTCAAGTTGATTTACTATAATAGTTCGAGATTCTTAGAGAAGTTCATAAAGGAACATAGAGATAATCCTGAGGATGAGGATCCCAAACAATTTATTGAAAGATTTATAAAAGCAAGATTAGAATTTATTTTGCTTTGGATTTCATCTTTATAAATGATTTTAGGATCTCCATGACAAATATAATATGGGAATCTAGTGGAATATTTGTAT
Source organism: Paramecium tetraurelia (assembly GCF_000165425.1). Classification (NCBI taxonomy): domain Eukaryota; phylum Ciliophora; class Oligohymenophorea; order Peniculida; family Parameciidae; genus Paramecium; species Paramecium tetraurelia. The sequence goes on from NW_001798965.1 coordinate 83,813, forward strand.
TATGAAATATGTGATGCAGTTATAATGATTTATAAACCATACGTGATGTTTTAGTTTAGTTATAATTATTATCGACAATTTAATGTATAAAGAAATATAATGAGAATCAATATCTTAAAAATTATTTTAAATTCCTTTTGCATTAAATGGCATATCACAAGAAATCTTTTACTTGGTCTCCCACAGTTTCCCAAGTGTTAACTAAGACTTGTCTCATCAATCTTAAACCTACTGTCACAGCCAATTAGGGTCCTGTGCGTTTGAAAATTGATACAGAAAGAGAATTATAATTCTCAAATGATTTAAGTTGGAATTGGCATAAAAGTTGGAATATACCAAATTTATCAATTAAATTACAACTTGAAGACGAAGATACACCATAGTGGATGGATTGTTAGGTAGTTATCAATTTTTAAATTAGGCTTAATTGATGGCTGTAAAACTAAATCAAGATGGAGTCTATGAGGAAGTAGGTTTGGAAGGAGTCACAACTCAAGAGCTAGTAGATGGCAAAGCATTTTTTTCTGTATTTTCATTAATCGATTTTTATTTAGGGTGTTAAATTTAACAGTACAACTTACAATCATTAAGGACATAAGTTTCACTTGATCATTTTGTTGAAAAGTGCAAATAACATTATAACTGCACTAGAGTCTCCTCCTATTTTCGTAGATAGCAGAAAAAGTGCAAGGGATGAACACAGACAAACATAATTTATTTAGCCATTCGAACCAAAATATTTGGAAAGAAATTTTTGTAAGAAGGAGAAGCACTTCAACGATGTGATTGAAGCTCCTATTGAAAATAATGAGAATGGACTCCATAACTATCTGACTGCTCCGAACATACGCAATAAGGTATAAGATTTAATGTCATCATGTATAGATTAAACATCCATTATTTTTGGCCTTGAAATTCTCAAAATGTATGACCATCTATCATTTGAGAACTATGATAACAGACAATCATCTTATAGAATTTCAAAGGCAGTTAAAATAAAAATAAGGGTAATGTGAATACATAATTGCTTTTTAGTCAAATAACAATAGAATTCGTAAGAAGGTAGAATTATATATTATATAATAGATTGAAGAAACTTTAACATAGTTATTCATCCAAAGTAGCGTTAAGGTTATGGAGAGGAAATATGTTGATGAAACGCTCTATTAAAAATTAGATTATGATATCAAATCATATTATGAGGCATATAACAAATTGGTAGAAATGATGAACTCAACAAATTCTGAAAGCACAATGGAAATTCAGATAGAAGAATAGAACCAATAATAGATCAGTTCATAGTAGGGTTAATTCAATCGATAGCAATCAAATGGAGGGAGAAAGTCAGCCTTCAGAAAATTCAACAAAGACTTTGATAAATTGCCAACAAAAAACTTTTGTGAATTCCAGAATGAAGATAGTATTTAGAAGAAGGTGAAAGAGGAGGAGGTGATTGACTATGGGAACAAGATGTTACCTGTTAATGTATGTATTTAGATTAACTTAATAGATTTAAAATTTGTTTTTTCAAGAATAGTTGATAAAGTATTACTTATTCTAATAGCAATATATGATTAATTTGTTATCTTAATAGATCTGAATGTATTAAAATATATAATAAATAAATAATTATTAAAAAAACCTCATGATTTGAGATCTTTCACTGTTAATATAATTTGATACGAGTTATGACATTATAAATTAAATAAATAAATGGATCATCAATTTCCAAGAAAACAATTGGTGATATCAAATTCAACCAAAGATAAAGTGGAGGCATGCAAAAGATATATAGAGAGAAAATATACAGATCTATTGAAAGCGGAGATGGAGAGAAGAGAGGATTGGGCCAAATTATGGGAGAAAATGAAAGATATGCAATTGAAAGGTAAAAATACATATGATTTAGTTTAGCTTAGGATTAAGAGTACTATAAATAGTTGGTTTTGAAGAAGGAAGCAGAACTGATGAGAAAGAAGTAAATAATAATTTGAATTTCTAATCATTAGAAGAATGAAGTTTTGCACTGATGATTTTGAGCCAATAGCAATAATAGGAAGAGGAGCATTTGGTGAAGTGAGAGTTTGCAGGATAAAATAGACTAAAGAGATAGTTGCAGTCAAAAAAATGAAGAAGTGTGAGATGTTGGCCAAAAATCAATTAGCACACATTAGAGCAGAGAGAGACATCCTGAGTCAAGAGAATCCTTGGGTGGTAGAATTAAAATGCAGTTTTCAAGTATTGAATACAATAATATTAAGGATGACAAATATCTCTACTTAGTGATGGAGTACATGGCAGGTGGAGATCTAATGACATTGCTGATGAAAAAAGATATATTAACTGAAGATGAAGCCAAGTTCTACATTGCAGAACTAGTTTTGGCAGTTGATTCAATCCATAAAATGAATTATATTCATAGAGATCTCAAACCAGATAATATTTTGATTGATCGAAAAGGACATCTCAAGTTATCTGATTTTGGTTTATGCAAGTATAATCAATCATTTAATCTAAGGTATTCAGAAATCAAACCGAAAGTTGAGTTGGGCAGAAAAGTTCCCAATTAAAATCCAGCCCCAACTCCAATACTTAGCAAAATGTAAAAAAGAAGACAATTAGCTTTATCCACAGTTGGTACTCCTGATTATATTGCTCCGGAAGTCTTTACATAATAAGGATATACTGAAACAGTGGATTGGTGGAGTGTGGGAGTAATGTTGTATGAAATGGTTGTTGGATATCCTCCATTCTTTTCGGATGATCCTTAAACCACCTGCTAAAATATCTTACACTGGCAATCAACATTCCAAATCCCACAAGATATCAGTCTATCACCTTAATGCATTGATTTGATTCGCAGATTGGTGGCTGACCATACTGAAAGATTGGGCATTAATGGAGTAAGTGAAATAAAAATTCATCCTTTTTTTTAAGGAGTTGATTGGAGGAAAATAAGAGAGAAGATTACCCCTTATTAACCTCAAGTGAATCATGAAATAGATACTTAAAACTTTGAGAAATTCGAAGAGGAGGAACCTTGGAATTGGAATTCTAGTAGGAGAGTCAAGAAAGATCACTTCTAAGGATATTCTTTTAATCGATAAGCTCAAAGAGAACAAAGTCCAGTGAGAGTAGCTCTGGAGAATATTGACAAAGTTGAATTTCCTAAACGATAATAACCGACATAGTAACCACAAAGTTAGATTCAGTAACCTGGTAGTCCATCTCACAGAAAAGTTATAGCTAAACCAATTGCTTATGCTTACAACAAATCTGCCAGGTCTAATTCTCCTGTTAATAAGAATCAATAATAAAACTCTATGAAAACTATTCCATAACAACAAACCTTACTGAATATATTATCTTAATATAAAAGAAATTCTAATAATAATAATAACAGCTCTAATAACAATTCCGCACTCAATTATTCAAGCTCAAGATTACCAAATCTTAAAAGTGTTCGAGAACAAAGTCCCAGATCCCCAAGAAACACATAAAAGTATTACTATTAATGATCTTTCATTTAATTTTGTTTTTACAATCTTAGTTTTATTATCCAAATATATCAAAAATATAAATCATTCTTTACATTTGTCTTCCTGAGTAATATTCTTACTCAAGGTTGTAAAAAAGCAAAGAAGATATTCAATAAAAATGAAAAATCCACTATATTATATCTTCAATTTAGGTATCTTCACACTACTTTAATAATGTAAAGGTTAGGATATTATAATATGATTATGTGTAAGATCGAATTTGTCTGATGTTCTTCTTATTGTATGACTTCAGAAATGATGAAAATTTGTAAAATTCCTGAAACAAATTTTGGTTGGTTTAATTTTCCAATAATTTATTTTGATAAAATATGGCAGGAGGATTAGAAAGAGTGTATGGAACCGAAGAAGACAAGGTTATCAATAAATCCATATGACATAGGTTAATTGCTCGTTCTATATCAAAATTGGTGCTTGCAGATATGAAAATAAATGCTAAAGAATCCACAGTATACCTCCCATCTCTTAAACCATATTATTTAAAGTAACAATCCATCCATGAAATTTGTAGCATATGTACCAAAATTCTCCAATAGAAGTCGCCATCGCCTCTGGAAATGCAGTGTCTTAGGCAGGCATTGAGGAAGCATTGGAAAAATTTGAAAACTTTTATGAGGATGTATTTTTAAAGGTATGTTTAAATGTTTTATCAATGTATGACAGTTGGCTGAATTTGGAGAGATTGAGGATCTGATAGTCTGTGAAAACATTGGTGATCATTTAGTTGGCAATGTATATGTGAAATATACATCGGAATATTATGCTGAGGGCTGTTTTAATGCTTTGCAAAATTTGTCATACGAAAATAGACCATTGCAGATGGAATACTCACCTGTATTGGATTTCAGCAGTGCTAAATGCAAACAATACATTGATGGCACATGTCAAAGGTATAAAATTAAACATTTATTTAGAGGTGGAGCCTGCAATTACTTACATCTAAAGAAGATTTCTACAAAATTCAAGAAAAGTTTATTCAATCAAATGTATGAAGAGCATCCAGATTACAAAGAAAAAAAAGAAAAAGAAATTAATGAGTATTATTCATTTAGATTACTATTTATTAGAAAAAGTCCAAAGAAACATAAGAAGAAGGAAAAGAAATCTAAGAAGAAGAAGAGTAGCAGCAGTAGGGAATCCAGCAGAAGAAACTCTATTGAGAGATAAAAAATGATTAATGACTGGAATGAAACAGGAATTCAAAATGTAATGCATAATTATTAAGCATTATTAAATAGGTTTCTTAAGCATAAAAAATGATGTATGGAAATAATATGCCTGCTCCGGTTTACACACCTAAAGTTTCCATGCGAACAAGTCCAGAGTTATTACAACTATAATTACAATTGGCTGCATTAAAAGAGTAATTGACTGCAATTAAAATGAGTTGAAATGTTTACATTATATTCTATAATAATATATGATTATTTTTGAATACCTAAGAATAGCTTCGATGTTTTAATAATTTTTACCCTTACTTTTAGCCATAATTTAGATTATATCTTAGTTTTACTTTTCCAATAATCTTTATAATACTTACCCCAACCCAAAATCATTTTGTAATTCCAGGAATATACAAACATTAATATTGATGATTCTTTGAATTTAATAATATAATAAGATTTATTCTTAATATTGTAGTTTATACTATTTACAAGTATAATTGAATATTCAAATTTAAGTAACATCCTCCTAGTCTTTCAATCCACTTTAAAATTTCTCTTTGAATGAATGATTGCTCAAAGTTAAAGTTCTGGTCAGTTGAGTACAGAATTAAGTTGAGAACGTCATAGTAGTAACTTTCTCACACAACTAAGTCTATTTGTATTCGTAGTATTCTTAAAACAATTCTTAACCAATATATTCATAAAATAATTTGCAGTTTTACAATTCGTAATCTTAATAATATCATAGAGATACCTTCAATTTCTTTAGAGTGACATGATTGCAATTGGAACACTCCATCAGAATGCATAAATTTCGCCAAACTATCATATTTTTGATCTAAATATTCGAATAATCTGGTTTTGCTTAATTGTACATATAATTCTAGGATGGATAAGAGATGTAAATACAATTATCTTCATGTTTAGTATTGCCCAGATTATCGATATGTGTCCTAATGTATTGATTTAAGCATAAATGTGCTTAAAAAGGATTTTGGCGGTCAAACATATCCTCATATTTGATAAATTCCTGTAAATTGTTAAGGAATTTGTCCTTCAAAACTCTGATGGTAGCTAATAGAGGATCAATTGAGTGGATTACTATGATAGATGAATCAAAAGTAATAAGAATATTATGTTACTGGTTAGACAATAATTCCCAATAAGACTTGCGGTGGGATTCTTGATTAATTTAGATTGAAATATTGGGACATCATTTTGATTGAGATTGACTAGGTATTGGTTCTCTTAGATTAGAATTGAGGAGTATTCTTCTGAATGGTCTAAATAGTATTGGTCTGCCATCAAGTATTGCAAAGGAGATTCTTACATATTAATTAAATTAAATGCAAAAGTAAATAGGAAAATACATAACATCAACCTCAGGGTATTTAGGAAGTGGATCTTTGGGGAGAGTACAATCTTTGAATCTATTATAGGTTGACAAGGCGAAGGACTCTGAGAAAAATATTGATGTGGTTCTTAAGGCAATTCCTAAGAGTATTTTAAAGGATGATGAGGCTATTCAGTTGGCGCTGTTGGATGAAATAAAATTATTCCAGAAAATAAAGAATCCAAAAATAGTGGAATTGTTAGATGTGTTTCAACATGAAGGAACATATTATATGGTGATGGAATACAGTCAGCTCAACTTATAACAGTTAAATATGTAGATATCATATTAGGTATTTAAAGAAGGACAAGGAGAAGATGTGCATGAGTGAGTAAGAAGCTATCAAGATGTTAAATGATTTGCTAGAAGGGTTCACTGAGTTAAATAAACATGGAGTGATGCATAGAGGATTAAAATTATCAAACATTATGGTAAATGAAGGAGTCTTCAAATTAGCAGGTAATTCAATTCATAGAATGTAAATAGATTGCGGGTTATCTAAATGTTTGGAATCGTTTCGAAAAGAACAGCAATAACTATCTCAATATCAATATTTATCACCATAAATTTTATCAGGTCAAAAATATACCAACAAATGTGACATTTGGTCATTGGGTATCATATTGTATTAAGTACTCTTTGGATACACTCCTTGGTTTGGTGCAAAATTGGATGAATATCAACATCAATTGTGGCATACCTTACTCTAATTCTCAGAAGATAAAAAACAAATCAGTAATGAAATGAAATCGTTCATTGAGGGTTGTTTGGCTATAGAAGAAGGTTATAAACATTATCATTATTTTAGAGGAAAGATTTGATTGGGATGCAGTGTATAAGCACAAATTGGTTTGTGAGCATTTTAAGAATTACAGATCCCAAATCAAGTAGGATCAAATTAAATTTCTAATGAACGAAGTCAGGTAGAAAATTATTAAGTAGAATATCGATGTCATTAAGCTCTTTAATGAACTTGATGTCAATTCAGATCATACTTTAGAATATAAAGAATTAGTTGTACTACTCAGAAAAATAGACAAAACTTTATCAAATACGGATTGCAAAATCATATTCAAGCAATTGGATTTAGATGGTGATAAGAATATTTCATTTGATGAATTTGCAAAGTGGCTGACTGATAATAACACAAAGATGACTCTATTAACTAGGAAATTTCATCGTCAATCAACTATGAAAAATACTGCATCGCCTGGAGTCTAACCTTAGAGCACTCCTTAAGGTATGAATGCTAATTAAAATGTTCACAGTTAATTAAACATCCATACTCCATAGGGTTACGATAGTAAAATTAACAACCCTATGGTTTCAGAGATGGATTTGGATGCTAACCCTTTTGAAGATATTTGCAAACAGCGATCTCCGGAACAAACCATATTAATGATAAAGGATGGACTAAATTAATACAGAATCAATTTGTTTGATTTGTTTTGTAGATTTGATTAGAACAGAGATGGATTCATTAGTTTCTAAGAGTTCTTTATGATGGCCAAGTAGATTAACTAGCAATTTACAAATGAAGAATTAAGAATAGCATTCAAAGTTTTTGATTTGAATGATGATAATTTCATTAAATTTGATGAATTTAAAGAGATTCTTGCAATTACAGTTCAAAGAGTATATTTTATAGTTTATTAAAGCCAATTAAACCAAATATGAGTTTCCCATAATTTCCTATGTAGAATTCAAGTTATGCTCCTTTTTTTGGTACTCAATATCCACAATAACCATAACAACCATAGTAGCCATAACAACCATAGTAGCCATAATAATTTCAACCTTTCTAAAGCAATAACTATTAAAATGCATAATATAATTAACCACAATAAGGTGGATAATAATAATTTCAATATTAACAATAATAATATAACAATAACATCCAATAATAAAACAATGATTTAAACATAGCATACTAACTAATGAATTATTGATTAATATATACTTATTTTGATAACGGCATTATTGATAATTATTTTACATCTTACTAATTATATAATTGAAGGTCTATTATATGAAAGTATGTAGATATTTGTGTAACAATAAATATTTTTGTATACTTATGGCTTACTTTATTATTCATTTTTTTTATGTAATATTTAAATAAAGAATGATCTCAACTTATTTGATTTATATTGCAAAAATAATATGCTTTTCTTTTTAGAGCATTTTATAGAACAAATGAATTATAATTGAATACCAGAATAAATTTAAAGCTTTCTGATTAGTTATAATTATACAATTCAATACAAAACATTACTTCAAAATATATATTGAGAGAATGAAATAGAAGACTTGGATTACAATATTTGAATATACAAGTTTGATCTGTAGACACGAAGAATTTAGCCTCTCTATTAATTTGTTTCATAAATTGATTCTAATTATCAATTCAATCTTTTTTCAAAGCACATCTACGATCTAGTAAAATCTCAGTGGCAGCTTTATCTAAAAGTATGCTTTGAAGATGATGCTTTTATGAGTGTTATAAGAGTCAATCTCATATTTGACGTGTCATTAGGCTATAAACAGAAATTAAATGTAATCGCTGATATCATTCATATTTATTAATTATGTAATTATCACACATCATTTGGTTGTTTTTCGGAGTCCTATTGGCTTACAACTTGAAGTTGTACATGGACTCCAAAGTTCAATACGATATCAAGATAGATGGAAATTCAATTTCAATAAATTTGTAAGGGAAGTCGATTGGGAATAGTGGATTGGAAGTGGCTTGCAAATAATTCCAAGATTTTGTCAATGTGACTAAATTGGAAGCCAATTTCAATTTGAATGGACTCACAAATGTTCAGACTCTTTTGTTAACTATAAGTCGATTCAAGAGATTATAAGAATGTACATTTCTATATTCATTATCATTTTAGTGAATTTGCAAATAGGAAATAATCCAATTGGTAATTCAACAGCTTCGAATCTTTAGGCTCTTTTGATTCAATTGTAAAATTTGGAGTCCCTCTCATTAGGATTAGATACCCTATTCACACACCAAGGAAGGTCACAAATAATCAAGAGTATTTCAGAAATGAAGAAAATTCACACACTCCAAATCTCACTCATCAATACAGATTTAGGTGGTAATTAAATCGACATGTTGCTGCCAATTGCTGAAATGAGATAATTAAAATCCTTAGAATTGATACTGATGGGCAGCAATCTAACAGCGCCATCCACTAAATCCTTATAGACATTATTGTACAAGCTGCCAAAATTAGAACATCTAGTTCTAAATCTCTATGGTAATAGAATCTTGGTTGACGGGGTTGATGATCTAAGTGCTGGTCTGTACCATTAAAAACAGGTTAAGAGTTTAGAATTAGAATTGTACTTCAATAATATAACTTCAAATGGAACAGAAACCTTGATGAGTGTGACTGGATAGATGACTAATCTTACAAAATTACATCTTGGTTTAGAGTTCAATTACGTTGAGGAAGAGGGAGCTAAACATATTGCCAAGGCTTTGGGAAATCTTTAGCACCTCAATGACTTATCAATTAATTTGGCATCTAAGAACTTTGGATACTTGGGATATGAGGCTGTGTTATAAGCAATTGAAAAATTGCCCATTTTGGACTCATTGCAATTAATCATTGGAATTAATAAATGTGGTACCAGAGGTGCTGACTTATTAAAAAAGGTGTTGTTTAAGCAGAATAAATTGAAAACTTTGGTTTTGGATTATACTGAAAATTACATTGGAGATGCAGGTGCTTCATTTATTGGAGAGGGTTTGACCTACCAGAAGGCTCTTGAATATTTAAAAGTGACTCTAAATTTTAATTCTATTTCTGATAGAGGAGCTATCGATGTGGCCAAATCAATTCATTCTCTTAAACATCAACCAAAATACATAGATTTGAGATTAAGTTAGAACAAGATCTCTGACATAGGATCTAAGGAAGTTCTTCGCTACTTATCTAATGTAACAAAAGCTGTAGATTTCTTGGAATTAGAATTGTTAGGTACAGCTTTAACCAATGCAACAAGGGATGATCTTGTTGAGACTTACAAAAATTTGAAAAACTTTAATTTTATTGTAGATACAGCACCTCCAAGTTATTGGGATGAATAATGAGTATTTATAGGCTAATTATAATAAGTTTTATTAAAGTTATAGAGTATATTTATCGACTCTCTCTCAATGAGATTATATCTACAGTTTTCATGTGTATAATTTATAAATGATAAGCAGTTTTGCATTAAGGCTACTATTGACTTCGAAGTCTTTATGTAAAGTTGGTCGATAAAATGTAAATATTTATATTATTTAATGAATTAAGTTATGAATTTGGGTTGTGTTTCCAACAAGTTGATGGACACATATGCAGTTTAGGTTTTTTGTATGAATACTTGGGATCATTGTTGTTTAATATACCACAAAAAAAAAATGATTATTAAATACCATTACTTGGAACAGAAGATTGTCAGATAAATTTTATGGTGTAAGAAAAAATCATATAGAATATTTGATATTTCGATGTCAAAAAAGCAACGGTTATACTTTTTATTGTGCTAAGATTGGTTTATATACTTTTTGAATTTCGATTTTTAGATTGTTAACAAAGTTCAAATGGAATGCAAATAATTTACAAATCTACTATTCCTAGATCATTTAAGTACCTTTGTGATGGTTTAGTTCAATTCTGTTAGTGCATTCGAAATTCAAATGAAGGATAAATTCAACATAGTTAAGTATTAAGAACTCAGCGGATCTCTGGATTGGAATCGACAATGCAAATTGATAGATTACTTTTACATTCTCTACAATTCCCAGAACATTACAATCTACGATCTAAGGACTCTCAAACATTTAGGATCAGTTCAATTGGGTTTGACAATCTCAGACGTCTACTTCATAAACGATCTCTTGTATTTGGGGGATGTCTATGGAACTCTATGGTGTTATGATCTCAACGGCACTCTTCAATATTTCCATGAACATGCTCATGATGGCTAGATAGTGAACATGGTAGTTTACAAAGAAGAACTTTTCACAGTAGCAAACGATCTCTTCATAAAAGTATGGAAATTGAACAATCTCATCTTTTGTCAATCCTATCCCATCTATCAACAGCAGATCCAGTATTTCAAGTTCATCAATTACTCCAAATACTTCCTGCAATCTGCTGATCAATTATTTCTATGCGATTTACACCACATATTGCAAGCCTATTATTTGCATAATTCATCCGTCTCTGCAATGTCCGAATAATGCATAGCCTTTAAGAATCATGTCTATTACTCTAATCAAAGTCATAAAGTCATATTCGCCCCTAATTCAGTTTACCAAGTACTCTAGATCATTGACAGTCCGAATCAACCAAACACTTACTACTTACATTTATAGAACCAAACCTTAGCCAAATGGGTCAACAATTAATAGGTTGATGTCCTCAATTTTGATAAAATCAGAACTATAAATGGAGACAAGATCAATCAAGACATCACATTCATCCAAATCATTGCTCTCTCTCCTCCTCTATATGATGTTGAGTTAACAATAGATTCAAAGGATCAGAACAAAATAGCTAAGATGCTTGAAAATGCAGATCAATCACTGTACTTTGTTATGGGTTGTTCCAAAGGAGCTGTTATTTGCATCCCTTTGCAACTCTATACAATAATATACACACGAGTTAATTATAACAAAAATGCTATTTCAAGCATAATTCACTTTAATGATCAATTGATTATCAAAAGCATTGATAATGTGATCAACTTTGTTTAAATATCATCCAATAAAGCCTCCTTGATTAAATCAATTAAAATCCTAAAATTAGGGCCTATACATTTGACTTAATCCAAATAGTTGGCTGTTGCACAATCAAATGATTTATATCTATTCAATTCAAACTTGGTGGCATATGAAACTAATGCAGGACATGAAACTGAAATACTACAAATCACCAGCAACAAAAACTTTGTAGTCAGCAATTCGTAATAATAAATCAAAATATGGACCAACAATGGATTTTGCCTATTCACAATCAATTTTCATGTCTAAATAGATTACATCTTTTATATGAAGGATGATCTCATTATTAGCTTAAATGGTGGTCTATGTCAATTATTAATCCCGGAGCATGAAGAAGTTGAGTTAGATACAAATGAATATAATAAAATACAGATGATCGATTTGGCAGTATCGAAAAAGAAATCCTCTTTGAAAGAAGAATCCCAATAACTCTAATAATAATCAATTCATTAATAGAAATTTGAATTCAAGAAAACTCTAGAACTCCCAAAGATTAAACTCAAAATTTAGAATTAAGATAACTTCGAGGCTCCTCAAACTCCAATAAAAAATAAAAAACATTACAATTCTATCCAGACCACAACGAATAAAAGTACTAACATAAGCATTTCGAACTCTCAGGCGGCACCTATTAGTTAAAGCTTTGATTATAGCATTTAACATGCAATCGATAGTAGTTGTGTATTGCCAGCCATACCTAAGCAAAAAGAAGACACATCGTTATTGAATCAATATCTAAATAGAAGAGTCAAAAAGGGATAGCCTAGAAATAGAAGAGAGTGGACCTTGGACAAAAAGATTTTAGGAAACATCTTGTCACTAATTTGAACATATACAACTTAAATATTTTTACTATTTATAAATTTTTTGTTATATTCATTCCATCAATGATTATAAACTCTATGGATTACACTTATCTGATTAGAATCAATATCCTTTACGACCAAAATGATAAGCTAAATAAGATTCTCTCTGATAATTCAAAAGACTTTTTTATCTATGTTCCCAAAATTTTTTAAGATGTGAAATGCTAAATTTGGAAAAATTCTCAAAACTAAAACATTAAGTTTGACATTACATTTCAATTATTTGATAAAACTGATTAGATACAATAGTTAGATTAAATATACGTTGTTTACTCCAAACTCAAATTTATTCTTATTAAAGAAAATAAAGATTTTGCAAATTTAGAAGAAATGACGGAATGTAATTTCGAAACCAGCATTTTTCAGGCTATAGACCAATCCATTGTATAATGCATTTAATAGGAGCATAATACGTTAATTAAAGGTTAATTGCATGAAACCATAAGAAATCTGTATGCAAATTAGCAATTAAAAGAAAGAAATTGTAAAATATATTGATATAAAATAAATATATATTTATATATATAAATTACAATGACATTTCAATTCGATTTGATGTATAAAACCATGTATGTGGGAGTCGGCTTAGCTTTTATCGTTTTCTTCCCTTTACCAAGAATAATAAGAAAGCCTTTAGTAAGAGGATTGGAGAAAATATTCAACAACTCAATCTTTTCCAAGGTTTTATATTCAATTTTAAGTTGGACACTATTTTTATTTGTGAGTGCTGTCAGTGAGAATCTTGACTTGGGCAAGGAGCTTGTTGGATAGAAGGCTTAAAGAGATTCATATGCTTCAGGCACCTCTCAATATGAGTTGGAAAAGACCGTGAATTAAACAAGAATGAAGATGTTTTATTCTTAAAGAAATATTTATTTGACTCTATTCAATCTTATCATTTTCGGAGCTATATTTACTTATTTGAAGAGTTTGGTGAAGTATGATGAACAATTGGATAAGGAGGACAAACTTAAGAAATAAATAAATGTTCCAAAAGGAGCTGTAGGAAATGTAAAATAATGATCAGGGAATTGAATATTAATCAATTATAAACAATCATTATCTTTAATACCATCCGATTTCACATTTTCCTGGTTTATAGCATTAATTGTGTTCATATTCTAATTATCGTTTGGCTTCTAGAGCTTTTTGAGAAGTTTATTTTTATTTTTCTTAATCCCTCTTTTTCTGGTTTTTCTTAGCTTACTTATCTGCATTTCTCTCTTTTCTCTCACTTTCCTTTTCAAGCATTTAGGCAAATTCTTCCATGTCTTTTCTGTAATTGTCCTTCAAATCCCACCAAATCGGAGTCTTGTAATCCTCTTCAGTCAATCTCAACCACAAGACTAATGAATATTAAGATGGAATTACCTGGCTCTACCTTTGTGAGATTCACATACATGGTTCCTACAGATTCCACCTTCTCATAACTAGTAGTTGGGTCGATGGGCTTATACAATTTAATGGCATATCTGTATTTGAATGGGATGTGGGAAACGATTCCAAATGCTTCAATCAAAAGAGATTCATTCTTTATTTCGACTACTTCCAACTTTGCATTCAAACAAGCAGGGGCGTCTTATCGGTGAGAAAACTTGATGTTGATGAAGGTAGCGTTTTTAGATTGAGCCCATTAAACAACTGGTTAGACTACTTAGACTTGATTGCTTTTTGCCATTGCCAATTTGAATAAGGTTTACATTTCTCTCTGGTTGCGATACTTATCATTCTTCAAGAATGCACTAAATAAATTGAAGAACAATACACAATTCTATCAGTAATGTCGATGTGATTCAACAGGAAATAATTCTCATAAAGACTCAAAGCAACCTTATAGTATCCTCTTGAAATGATAAACTCCAAACATTCGTATTCGATTTGGTGATTCTTCACTATATGATCCTCAAAGTAGATCTAAATTTTAACTAACGAATTCTAAAATGCATAATACCTTCAGGATCTCCAATGGTGAATTGTTCTAAATAGCATTTCTTAAGTAAGTCCTGAGAAGCCATTGAAACACTAATCAAGAATGCAAGGAAAAGCATATTAAATTACGTGTATTTTAATAATTAAGAAATTTCTATATTAAATGAAGTAGCTGAATCGTACTTAAAATGAATAAAATCTTGTACATTCGGCAATTACCTAAATCAGAAAATAATATCAAAATGAACAAACTGAAGAAGTCCCCAAAGAGATAATGGAGAATAAATACTTCACAGAATATGAATAACTCAATGAACTTGAATTACTGACAAATAAACACATCAAATATTGTACAAAGAAACTATTAAATATTGGCTACTCTATTTTCTATTTAGATGTTGGCTAACCCTGGTGCATATATTGGCCACTCAATGCTTTAAGTATCTTATAGGACGATGTATCGAAATATGAAAATCAAATTATTCAATATTTGGAAAAGTGCAAAATTGGAGGCTTCACAGGAGGACCTAATTAATTTGAGCATTTAGCACCTACATACTCATCTTTACTCTGTAAAAACTAAATCAATTTTAGCATTATTCATTCTCTCAACTCCAGCAGCTTTGGGATTAATTGATAGGTAGGCATTGGAAAAGTTCTTTTGGTCTGTTCAAGATCCAACTGAAAAAGGATCCTATCTTATGCATGTTAATGGAGAAGCAGATATAAGGGCTGTTTACATCGTTGTGATAATGGTGGTCATTCTTAAATTAGAGTATCTAAATGCTTTTAATTCTAGTCCCAAGTTGCTAGATGGCTGTGCTGAATATATTGCTTCATGTCAAACATATGAAGGAGGAATTGGAGGAGTTCGATATTCGGAAGCTCATGGAGGATATACTTTTTGTGGATATGCTGCTTTGGTTTGTATGAAAAAAGCAGATTACATTGATCAAGAGAAACTAATGAATTGGCTTGTAAATAGATAAATGGAAAATGAAGGAGGCTTTAATGGTCGAACAAATAAAGTTGTTGATGCCTGTTATTCTTTTTGGTAAGGAGCTATTTTTAAATTGTTAATTTAATCTGGCTATGTCGATGAGTAGCTAATGAATGTGTTTGAATTAAAGAATTACATACATATGTGTCAGAATGCATCAGGAGGAATATTCGATAAACCAAGCAAATCTCCAGATGCTTATCATACTTGCTATGGATTAAGTGGATATTCTTTGGCTGATAGTAACTTTCAAAATCCAATTTACAATATCCCAAACAAATGTATAGAATTTGTGTAAAATTTCTTCTAATGATCATATAAATTTAAATTCACATTTTTGTATCATTGATTATTAACATCAACTTTTTTGTTATACCATGAATTTTTTTAAATAAATAACTTTAAAAATATGGTTAATTACCAATTTATTACTATTCATCAATATCAATCTTTGATATTTAACAGTTTAATTTTAATCAAAAAAATTCATAGATTTTAACAGTAAATATGTTTATACCCATCCATAAACAATAATTTATATTATTTTAATAAATAATTTAAATAAATCCTAAATATATGTTGAACACCCTTCAATAAGAATTAGATTAGTTGAACAAGAAATAAAAACAAACACAAACTCGCATAAATAAATTGTTTTTTTCAGTTGAAGATGTTTATATAAGACAACATAGCATCAATCACCCTATTTTACCAAATCCGAATTTAATCTTCAAAGTAAGACCAGAAATAATTAATTTAATTTTCGACTTTTTGGATTACTCTTAGTTCTTGTAATTTAGACTTGTTAATTAGAATACAAATAATTTAATATTATACCTCCTATCGTTGAAATTAAATAAAAAATAGTAATTATTACAAATCAATTAACTTGAATAGAAAGATATAATTTCAAATCATCCAGATTTGAAATAAGTATTAGATTCATTATGCATTGAATTAAATAAATCTTTAGAGTTTATAAAGAAAATCACAAAATACGATTTTTGTGAATTGGCCACCTGTAAATATCCACCAGTCATTATTGAAACAGTTTTTAAATATTTATCGGTATTATTTACTGAGAATTATGTTGAACAATCACATGTTTGGCCTTACAGCATTATTAGATTTGTACATGATTGTAATTTTCTTAATTAATTGCTAAACATCGATATACTATTAGTGCCCGATGATAAATTGAAGCATCTTCAAGAAATTGTTACTTTGGAAGAAAGAAAGATTTTTTCATTTTCATCATTCTCTGGGCGTATTTTTAAATTTATTCACACAATTGTGATTTTAAGATAGTAACCATAGTACAAATTGATTTACTAAATTTCCTAAATGAGATTAGATGAAACTAAATTAAAAAAGTCTATTGAAAAACTATAAAAAATTATAACATGAATTTAATCTAATTTCTTTATATTCACTAAGATTATCTTTATTAATAAAGATCTACGATTTTTTAATTTATTTAGTTGATAAAAAATACTAATTTTGTGACCGATTATTTTATGAATTTAATAGATATTCTTTCGTTTTTCCTTCAACTTAACCAAAAGTATTTATGACTCATATGATAATAAATCAGAAATTTAGAAAAACCAATAAGAATGATATATATTTTGAATCAATTAAATTATTCTACAATTTTATTTATAGTGTATCTCAGTATATATTTGTAATATCCACATAATATTAATCAATCAAGCTATGAAAATACCAATTTTTAATAACCTTCACAATCAATATCCCTTATTCCATCAACCATAAATGATGATACAAAGCACCAATAAATCGCCTTGGCTACTTAGTAATACTACTACTATTTAATCTTTTAACCTTAGTATTACTTACATGTTTTTGATCCTCTATAGATTCAAATAGTTGATTTCTGAGAATAAAAATTTTGTAGATTATATTTTTAATTTGAAAACTGCTAGACAGCATTAATTTTACATATTATAGATATTGTTCTTAATTTTGTTCAAAAGTCACAAATTCATATGAGTTTCTTAAATAATTAAAAATATTATGTGAATTTTATATAACTTTTTAATTTATATTATTTTTTATGGATAAAAAGACTAAATATAAGTTATTAGGACTGACAGCTCTTGTAGGATTGACAAGTTATTTCTATATATAAAAAGAAAGGAACAAGCCAATAAATTAAAAGATGGCCTAAAATTTTAAAGGATTGCAAAAGAAAATTGATTCTTACTTCTCAGGGAAATCTGCAGAAGAAGTATTCTATATGATTATTTGAGATGATATAATTAGTTAGGGATAATGATGAATTTGTGGAAATGCTTTAAAAGGAGGCAGGGAAATACATCGATTTATAAAAAATAGATGAGGAAATATCGAAAATTGATTTTATTAGATAATTATCAACCATAAATTAATAAATAAATTAATTATTAGAAATAAGATTAGTTGTTTAATACATCTCAAAGTAAGGAATAAATTAATAATAGAAATTCATTACAATTAGTTTAAGAATAAATCATTGAAAAACTAGCATCATAGAGAGTGACTATAATGCAATCTAATACTTAATTTGGAGAGGCTACAATTAATTTTGTAAATTATGTTTAATGTTCTTTCTTATAATTAATCTCTGAGTTAGAAAAAGTATTGTAGGATTTATAAAGCCCTCAAAGAATAGTTGCTGTAAACTTTTACTTCATGTGCATTTTGGATTACTTTAATAACATATTGACTAAATATCCAAATTTCAGAAATTTGATAGCAATCGTACTCTTAGAAAAAATAGGATAAAATTAATTTGGCTTTGATTTTTAACATGATTGCAGGGATTTATATTACGCAAATACAGTATAGACATGCTAGAAACTCAACGCTTGTGATTGTTGTATATTTGATTTGCTATGCAGATACATATCTATATTTTAATCCCCTGTATAACAGAAGTTTTTTGAATTCATGAAATGTAATCAATTGTTTTAGACTCATGAGCATTTGATGCAAATGGGATAAATATTATTCAAGAATACATTCTATTTAGGAGGATAGTTGGGCGAAGATTCTCTTCATTTCCTTGACACTTTTTCTCCTTTATTTGGTCTCCTAATAGAAGCAACATCTAATAAAAGTATATAAGAAGGGTTATTGAAATGTGAGGAATTTGGAATTGTTATTTAATATCTTGAAAAAGTGATAAACAATCATGAAAATCAATTTTTGAATAGATTGTTAGCAAGCTTGATTGATGTTTATTCAATCATATATCCTCTTTTTTATAATGAAAGTGCATTAAAATAAATTGCGAATGATGAAGAAAAAATGAAATAAATTTTGAGTACATTTTTCGGGGCTTTATTGAACTTAGAGAGTAGAGAAATGTTTGATTCAAATAAATGTATTACAAATATATGAAATTAGAAAATGAAATTAGTATTTTGGATTGGTTTGCTTTGAATATGGGAACAATATTCACTTAGTAATTACTTGGAAATATCTCAGTTGAATTCATTCAATAATTACTTAAACAGAAAGAGATTGAAAAGGGAATCTTATTTACCTATATGTATTGTCTAAGAGTCTCCCAAAATAAACGAATTAAGGATAGATAATAAAAAAAGAGAAATGTTGACATCAATTCTTTCATCACCAAATTAATCAGTTTGATTGTAATTTCATAATTAAAGGATGATTTTAGTAACAAGAATATGGATTTAATTACAAATAATCTAGGTTTTGTAGATGCAGATGAAAGATCTAATATATTCTTAAATATCCTAAGAATTCAATTTGAAATCCCATCCATGAATGTGAATTATCTTAAATATGTCTCTGCGAAGTGTCAACAACTATCTTAGGAAACATATCATTCTTTTAGTGGATTCTATACCAATGTTTTAAACCCAACGACCCTTTCATTTGATCAATATATGATTTCGATGCAATTAGGGGTTATCTACGGAAAAGTTGACTCCTTTTTGGCTTAAATTGGATAGGGTTTCTTGAGAGATCTCCAATAATTCGAATAATATAAAGACTTTTTACAGAGAGATGTAAGTATATCATATATCATTGTTAGCTGATTCTTATAGTGGATTTAATGGAAAATCCATACTATTTTGCTAATGTACTCATCCATAATAATAACTGCCCTCAAGATATTTATAAATAATTACTAGTAAAAGTTGCAATTTCTATTTGGCAATTGAATCCTAAACTAACATTTTCACAATTACAGCAACAAATGTCTTTGTTTATAAAGGTTGAAGTGTTGCCCCAATACATATAAGATTTATTTATTTTAAATAAGGACTATACGATTAAATTAAAAGAGCAATAATAGGAAGTATGGCCATTCCAGTGTTTATAAAGGGATTGTTCCTCAGTTCAAATTTATCTGAATTTAGTTAAAGATGAAGTCTTATTTAATGAAGTATAAGATTTTCTTAATTTATCAGTTGTTGTAAGACTTAGAGAGTTTTGAATTCCTGACCAGAATTCAAGAAATCATGTTCAAAAGCCCAAATTTTATTCAAATAATTTATCAATTGCTCTTGTGTGTGCATAGATTGGAGTTAAAGATTTGGATTGGGAAGATATTATTTTATGCCAAGAAATTTAGTAATACTAATAAAGAATGCGATACTCTATTGAAATCTAAAGAGTGTCAGTCCTTTATTTTGGAAATGCCTAGTAATTTTAGAACTTATATGCTATTTGATAAGAATGCTATTTAATGAGAGTTAATTATAGATTGTTGAAAATTATAAAGAAAAGAATTTTTATTTTAATTGATTTTATGATATGTATTAATTTTAATATGAACGAATTCCCTGATTAAATAGATATTTCAAAATTGAGAATCGATTTAGGCGAGCAATGGAACGAAACCGAGCTGGAGGTCTTTCTTAAAAGTAGATATCCATTCATTAATATAATAAAGTCTTTAGGCAACAGCAATTAGCGGGAGTTGGAAGGATGTAGGAAATATTAAAGCAACTTGGATATCAGAGAACAATCACGAATTTGTTGTCAATTTATAAAAAAGTAAAGAAATCTATGAGGAGTAGAATAAAAACTTCCTGGAATCCAATCAAAATTGTACAGCTCACGATTTGTATTTGATTTTATAAGATCATTATGAATAAAGCGAGATAATCAATTACGACAGAGCTTTGATTAAAAAAATCAAGAAAAATTAGAATTGTAATATATTAAATCTAAAACAAGGTCGTAAGTCGATTCCTCAAAAATTTGAAGTCATTAAAAATGAAATCGATTTGACTTATTATTTTACAGAAACTCAATGCAATACCAATAGATGCATGAACAGAGGCTAAGAAATTAGTTAGAACGTATGTATTTCAGAGATTTCTAGTTCTGCAAGTGGATTCAACATGAATATTTCTATTCTCATTTAGATTATACTTATTTTAGCCTAAATGAATTTCAGCAGATGCTGAACAAGGCTAATGTGCAATTGGGTAAGAAATCCATATCAGAATGGAGATAGATAAAAATGGTATCAAATTTATATAAACAAATAGGCAATAGGATAACCAAGAAGATTCTCATTTTATTTTTTATAATAGGAGATGAGCAAATTGGCCAAGTACCG
The DNA here is from genome assembly GCF_000165425.1 of Paramecium tetraurelia. Lineage (NCBI taxonomy): Eukaryota > Ciliophora > Oligohymenophorea > Peniculida > Parameciidae > Paramecium > Paramecium tetraurelia. The sequence goes on from NW_001798965.1 coordinate 105,126, forward strand.
ATCAGTGATACGGAATTACTTGTTTGATCAAAACTACCCAGTTCACAGGGATATAAAAAATTTAGATTTAATTCGAGACATAGTAAGACTTGCCCCCTTCAGCAATGGACAAGTTGTATACGCCATTCATCCAGAGTGTAAACATGTGCATCCAGGATAAATAGTGTCCACTAACCTACCTAGCATTACGATTAAATTCATGTAATCTGAATTGGGAGTCCACAAGATTTTTGATTAGAATATCCAGCTGTAAATATCCTAAATTATATGAACAAAAGGGAGGAGAAGTTTCTAAACAAATAGTTGAGTGATGAGCGATTTGATATGTAATAGTAAATGAGTTTGAATCTCTCTAATGAAAATAAGAATACTTTGATTTCAAGTATCGTATAAGAATTTGATTACTTTGCTGCCTCCTTTATGATCAGGATTCTCTAAAGGTAATAAACATTATAATCTATAAGGAAATATGCTCTGGTGGGTTATTTGAAGTAACTAAATTAAAGATTGGAATAGGATCCAGCCCTTAAAAATGATCCAGACTTTAAAGCTCAATATGGATGGACATTCTAGCAAATAAGAAATTTTGATTCAGCCTCTAAACATGTTATGACTAAATTCAGAATGAGAGGTTTGAATGGCTACTGTATTTATATTTTAATGATCACTATGCTAGCTCTTAAATAGGTGAACAACAATCTTGATAAGGTGTTGAGCATGCCATTAGCCTATATGGAGAGAGAACTAGATCAAAATAATACTCGAGTTGAAGAGGAGAAGAAAAATTAGGAGATCAAATAAATTATACATAAATAATAGGATGTATGAAAATATTGTGTTACTTTTTAGGAAAAGATTAATTCACAATTGAATCAATTACTGAATTCAAAGTTTTAATTCCTAGAGAATGATCAATGTACATGATTCATAATAATTAGCATATAAATCATTGATTTCCTCATTGTTTGGTTTGCTATTCACATTAAATAATAATTCGGATTTGAATATGAACACGAACATCTATTGGTAGACTCTAAAATAAAACATAAAAGATTCACATCCTGAATAATTTTAAGAAATTCAAGATTCCATACTAAAAATAGTTGGTAATTAAAGTAAATGAATATAAATTTTTATAATTGAATTTCAGATTTCAAAGTGAGTAATTTAATTTTTAATGCAAATTGGTTTCAATTTTAAATGGCTTAAGTATGGCCTTACATCAGGTTTAGTTTTCCTCTAAGTGAGTGGACTCTTAGCTAAAACTTTATTGGTTATTTATGATTCTTAATCTTTATGACTTTAATGAACAGTAATTAAATTAAGTTAGAATTATCTATTCCTCTTAGTCTGCTATATTGTCTGGTTTTAGAGATAGTATTTTAATTTGGTCTGGGCACCCTATTTAGGTTTAATGGGACTCAGTCTGGTCGGAGTCAAGTTGTAAACTTGGGAGAGTTGAGTTTCTCCATAAGTATTCATTCTCGAATGATGTCTCTAAAATAATACAGATGGCCTACGAGATGTGTTACTTCAAGGGTATATAATAGAAAATTACATTAATTTCACCGATTAACAAATAGAGGTAGTCTTAATGTAGATATTGTTTTATCGAATTGACGCATTGTTATTGAGCTACTTAAATTGAAAATTGCTTAGTTGGCCGCATTCGTTGCAATAGCAACTCTTTCTTCTTAACTAAGTAAATTTTGTTTATACGAATTCATCTTCATTTTGATTGCGATTTTTATTTTTCAGACTGCTTCTCTTGTATTTATGAAGAGAATAGATAATTGAGTTAGATCCAGTAAGAATAGTACGAGTTACAGAATTCCGAGAATTAGATTGAGTTGTATTTGATATTAGCATAATAATGTTTAATTTTAATTATTACTTTAATGTCAAAAACTACAACATACTGAATTCAAATTTAGAGTAATGATTATACTAACTATTTTATCAAAAAAAGAATTAAATAGTTATCAGAATTGAACTACTGTTTACAAGGTTTTGTGTTATTTTGTTCTGTGAAATAATTATAATTATGAACTTTGTTTTGGTTATTAATCTAATTTTAAGGGTTTTAATAATTAGCAATCAAGTTTTCTATAATTCAAATATGAATATAATTATGGCAAACTTTTTTGCTATTTCAAGTGCTTTGGGGAGCAACCAGGAGTGAGTTGATTCAGTTAATAAACTTTTATCTATTACTGCTATTGTTTATGGAAATAAGAATGTAATTTTGTCATTGATCCTTAGATCACCCTCATTGTGAAAGGAGTCTTATTAGCTTCTGTAAGTTGATTCAACCTACTTTCATCGTATGTGTTTATTTTCTTGAGTTACTATCTGTTCCTCTAAACTGACTTAGGCTAAGCAGATGATCTGTCAATATAAACAAAAAATACACTTGTTGATTTGAAGTCCTTCTTGTGAATATGGATCTCCTATAAGGTTTGGGTCCTTTAATATTCATGCATTTATATTCAAAAGTTCCCAATTATCCACATTCATTGCAGCAACAACTTTTTCTCCTCAAAGTCTATTTGTTCGTTTTTGGCTGCAGAATACAACTGTGAAATTGACTCCTTGACTTTTTCCTTTTTTAAATAGGGAATTGAGTTTTCATAAGATTTTAGTGTCTGAATGTAGTAGATTGAGCAGTTAGATTGTGTTCAAACTACTTTAGTATTTCAAGTGGTAATTTATTCATGTTATTAAAAATATTGTACAATATCTTTGTAATTGAAAGATTAAATAACAACCCGTTATTAATATTAGATTAATATAAAATTATAAATATCAAACGATTATTTTAATCAGAATTAATTGATTCACTAACATTTTATAAAACAAAATCAATAAGCCTCTCATTTACATATAATCCTTTAAAAGGAATAATTAATATAAAATTTTGTTAAATTATTGTCAAAATAGTCTAATTATAATTTGATATTGAACTAAATAATTGGAAATTTTAGTTATAATGTTCTTGAAATTATAATAATAGCAATTTGATTTTAATTTAAACAGGTTTAACTAAGTAAACAGTACATTTTTAGATGTTTCAACGAATTGATTTAGAAAACTCAATAGCTTCAATTTTATCTATTAATATATCTTCGAATACATATAGTAATTATCTTTTTTAATTAATTTAGAGATCAACCGCAAATTATAATCCATTATATGTACTTCATAAATTAACCACTTATGATAGTTGAATTAAGACTATTAATTATTCCTTTTAGGTTGTTATTACATTTATTGTATTTTTAATTAAGAAAAGAGAAAGTGAATTAGCATTAAGAAAATTTATTCCATTAACAGTTTAAACTTCAATTTTCTGCCAAGAATATTAGGAAAATGAATTTATTTGATTTTGTATTGAGATTTAGATTTAGATCATCCATTGAACATTTTTATATTATTTATAATTATTTATTAAATATACGTTTTTGTTGTATGAATTAAGAGGTTTTGAAGCAGATCAGATAGCATTTCCCAATGATTGACAATATTGTTTTTCGAAATATTCTGTCTCAATAGAAAGACTAAAACCTATTGATTACATTAGTTTATATATTGAAGAGAGTCAGGGAGATTGTGGGCCATATGGAAGACGTCACCAAGTTTGCTTTGTCATTATGGGAGAAGGAGGAGATTTAGATTTCAAAAGAATGTACTGATAAATTGTTTATGATTATAGTGCATGATGAGATAATATTGAATTTGGTTGAATCAAAATTTTATTACTAAGCACTTCTGGCAAATAAGAATAGTCAATTTTTGAGTAAGATTGGAGTTAAACATTAGATAAAAACAAGATTTACGCTGAAGTTTCAGAATTGTCAGAGCAGAGTAAGAGAGTGAATGACATATTGATCCAAAACTTTAGCGTATAGAGACCCTATCAATTATTCGTTGAAGAGCAGCAAGAATTGTAATCAAAGAAAACTGCTTAGACTCCAAAAATACCATAAGTCTAAAAGGGATAGAAATTATGTTCTCTAACCTTGAATGTTTAGGATCGAGATCAGGTAGATAAATTGTATAGAAATAACAAACAATATTTGCAATAGTTGGGGATTAAGATGGAATATCCAAAAAACACAACAGCAACATAAACAGAACAAGTTGATGGATTGATACCTCTGAGTAGCAAAAAGAATAAGAATCAGCAGAAGGATCAAAGCAAAGAGATGAAGTTCTATGAATATTAACTAGAAATGGGACAATGTACTCAATATTTGCCCACCTATGATACAGTAGAACAATTGACGTAAGATATAAAATTATTTGTTGCTGAAATCGATTAATACAATAAGAAGAATAGGAACGCATTCTAAAAGCTTATTGATGAAATATCCGGGGTTGTAAGTGCCACTTATGCAGGTGCCCAAATAGATGTGTATGGTTCCTATGCAACAGAGTTATGTTTGCCACACTCAGACATAGATCTGGTCATTAAGATATCTAACTAACATGAAAAGTTTGTGACTGATATTTTGTAAAGAATCGAAGTCGAATTAAAGAAATGCAAATTTATAGAAGAAACTAAATGTGTCACATAATCAACAACTCCTGTACTTAGAGCAAAATGCAATAAATAGTATATGAATAAGAGACTCGATATTTCAATTTAAGAGACCAAGCATAATGGTTTGCAATGTGTTTAGTTGATTCGTAAGTATATCAAAAATTATGAACCCCTCAAACCGTTGACTCTAATTATGAAACAGTTTCTCCATAAGAGTGATCTCTCAGATACTTACAGTGGTGGATTAAGTTCATATGGATTGATATTGATGATTGTATCGTTTCTACAGAGCTACCAAAACCAGGATAAGAATTGGCCAACCATAGGTACATTACTAATTGAATTCTTGAATGTATATGGATGTGAATTGGATTATGCAGGGAAAACAATCTGTCCAGATCAACCTGAGGTGTTTGAATAGGAAACTACGATAATTTTTGATCCTCACAATTTCGCTTATTGTCAATAACAAAGTTTGGTCATTATTGATCCACTCAATCCCTAAAATAATGTTGGGCGTCCATCTTATAATGTTGCGAAGCTCAAAGTAAATCATCTTTCTCTCCATTTAGCTTGCGTTCACAGTAGCATTTTCTAAATTGCTAACCTTTGACTCTTCTAACCAACAATACCCACTCAAGTTTTTTTTCAATTCGGCTCAAAATATACAGTGTTCCCTTCATTCTGTGCTTGTCAATCAATACAAAGCTTATGCGGATCAGATCATGTTTGGAACATCTACACGCTATTGAGTATATAAAATAAAAATCTAGTTAAGGTTTCATCAAACATATTCGACAATTCTACTATATATCCAATTATTATGCAATTTATTATTTTATATGAATTGGGATTTTATAAATAGAAAGCTAAAGGAATTCTTTGAACAACGTCGATAACAATCTATAGATAAGATATTTACACTCAATACTGTCACTGATTAGAACGTCCCCAAGAAATAATTCCTTGAATTGGAAACTTAAGTTACGGAAGATCCAAAAATGACCTAAATGCAACAGACTATTCCACCCACATTATCAACACCTAAGAAAACAAAGCCCAATCCGAAATCCTTCAGCTAAATCTCACATCTATTCTCTCCTCATGGACCTGCCAGATCTACTGCTTCCATGTAAATGAGGTAAATTGTAGCAAGCACTCTAAAGAACGAATGTAACAGTTACAACAGTGTTCGAACTAAGGATATCAAAAAAGTATAAGACTTAGTTGGTTAAAGTAGTAAAACTTCCAATAAGCCTAATTTCAGAAAGCTAAGAAAATAATAAACTGTCGTTTCTCAAAAAATACTAAGAGAATTTGACAATTAATTTGATCAAGAACCAAACTTCAATATTAAATAATCAGATTCACTTAAATGCTTTATTACTTAAACAAAAAACATCAATACCTTAGCCATGCGAGCCCAATTAAAGATGAAATCCTACGGGAATATCAGATAACTCAATCAACCAAGTCCCACCATTGACAATTTCACAAAAATGAACTTTGGAAAGAGCACTGATCCAAGAGTAGGCTTGGATCGCTTTCTTAGCAATAAGTGGTTATAATTTGTGATTGAATAGAAATCTATGAGGAAGGATGATTAATTTAACGAATATCTCAAATCATATACTGAATCCCCCCAAAAAGTATTGAACATTCAGAAACTCAAGTAAAAACAGGAAGTTAGGTAGCAATTTAATAAAGAATTGCCACTTTAACATTTCAAACCTCATAGACATACACCATTATCAGCAAAAAATAAATAGGTTAAGAGAGAAACCTAAGGCTTAGTAAAATCATATTCCTAAACTGTTTTCGATATCGAGAAAAGAAAGGATGATGAGGAATTGATTGAATTCTATCCTATTTATTATGACAAAAAAGTAAAAAGGAGAAGAATCATTAGGAAATTAAAAGTATTGGCTAAAATTGCAGTCATCAAATAGATGTTTGTTCATTAAGTATAATTAATTATTTATACTATTTTAGTTGTTAGAATAATAATAATAACTAGTCCCATACTAATCCCCAGGCTCAGTGGCTTTTCTAAGATTTGTTAAGTACAACAATATTCATGCTGCTAAATAAATGCTGGATTAAGAGAAAAAACTGATTGGTTCATTTGATGAATTAGGCCAATATGCTATACATCTTGCTGCCATGATCTAATCAACCGAAATGCTTAAGTTACTACTGTGCTATGGGGCAGATGTAAACTCTAATGATTTCTTTCTTCAAAAACCCTTATATTTTGCTCTAATAACCAATAACTTGGAAATTGCTAAAATACTTCTTGCATGCAGAGCCACTCCTTGGGATCAAAATTTAAGAGATTACTTTGGATGCTGCAGAAGTCAGGAGGCAAAAGATTTAATTAAATTAGCATAATATTTGAAAATATATAATCGCGACCCAGAGTGCTTACTAAATATCGACAATATTAAATAACAATTGAGCTTATATTGATTAATAATATATGATGTGTATTGGGCTTAAACATATGGATTATATAAATATTTAAAGGAGAAAATAAAATATAATTTATTTTGATATTTTATGTTTAGTTCACCAATTAAATTAAAAAATGATTTTTCAAATCAAATATGTCTTTATTAATTTAAATATCATTAATAATAATATTATCAATTTACTAAGATAGATCTAGATGTTAATCTTATTTTTTTATCCCAACTTCCACTTATTATCAATTATCTACTAGAAAGATATTCAATACTACTAATTTAATTAGTATGTCTTTTAAAAATAAAAACTTATCTACCCTTATCAATATCCCAACATCTGATTGTCTAATCAGCTCCACCAGACCATAGTTGATTATTTTCACTATCAAAAGTCAGACAAGTAACATAATCTTAGTGGCCAACAAATATATATAATTTCTAAGCTCTATCCAGATTCCACAAAATGATTTTTTAATCCTATCCTCCAGATGAGATCAATGAAATATACTCTCCATTGACAACTTCCTTTAAGTACTTCACACATAGAACATTTCCTGTATGTCCTTCTAATTTATCTCTACAGTATCCATTTATCATATTAAACACACTTAGGATACCCTCTCCTCCACTCACAATTAATCCTTTAGATTATACATAACATATAGCGAAGACTTTTTGATGATCTTAAATGTTTAATTTCATTTTAGGTCTTTTGAGAGACCAAATTTTGATTGTGTGATCCAAACTACCTGAAGCCAATTAGTCCGAGTCTTATAAATGTATCAGAGCTTAGACTGGTTTTTCATGTCCAACAAGTACATATTCACATATCTTTCTTTAATAATTCCACATGCGAACAGTTTAATCAGAACTTGCACTACAAAAATTTGTATCGTTTATTTTTATTAATGCCAACACATCCCCTTTGTGGTCATTCAATTTAGTTTAAGTTAACGCATTATCAATATAAAAGATTCTTATAGTTCCTCCTGCACTCCCTGATAAAATTGAAGTATTAGAAAAAGCACAAATACATAAAATAATATCAGTGTGCCCAGTAAGTACTGTATTGATAGATTTTTGTTAAAGAAATCTTGATCCGCTCAATTCAACCATGCTATCATTATAGAATGCCTACTAATCGCTTGTTCTATCAGATTATTATTTTTAAGGAAATAACTGAGATGCATTTTTCTTAAGATCTATTTTTGGAATTAAAGGGGATATGATCCGATTTTACTTAGGATTTAGCTTTGGTGTTTATGCTTGGAGTGTTTCACCAGTAAAAAGTAAATTGGTCAATTAAAAACTTTTAGAAATGTTATTATTTAATATTGAATGAAAGTTTTCAGTTTTCATGATTAGTTAATTGTTTGATATTTGCTGAACAAACATTTACACTTATTGGTTCAGCTTTGGCAGAATAATATCAAACATTTTCTCTTGTTATTGGATCAACTACGTGAATTAAAACTCATTTATTGGTCTACCTGTCTATGGGGTGAAAATATTGGAATGTTCAGAGATGGTGTTGAATAAAGCAGTAATATCATTTTCAAACTATTTATAATAAACAGTGGTATAATCTATTGCTGATGAACAGAAATTATTGATTTCAAGATCAAGTTTAGCCTTAAGTAAATCTGAAAGCTTAATGATCTGTTTTTTTAGTGAATCTTTGTTCAATGTAATTTGGAGTTACGCAGAACTTAATTGAGAGCTAAGGAGAATTAGATTTTATTAAATGGATTTGGGTATTTAGTTAATTTAAGAATCAAGGTCATTTAGAGATTGAATCATTTAGAAATGTTGAGGATCATGTTTTTACATACATTGATTGCATAGAAATTTCTTATTGCATCCTTTTACCCAACAAAGAAGTGTGTAGGGGGTATTGTGCTCAAAACAATTCATAAATAATAATTGTTTTACAGTTATATAAAATCAAACATTATTTATGTTTATAGAATGCATGATTAAGTCAGTGTAATTCTTAACTAATACCCTATAGTTTTACAATTAATTTTAGATAAAATGAATATCTCAATCCAAAAGACTTAGATTGCTATACTATTTTTGTTAAATTTAATACTTAATAGATAATTTATAGTAAAGATGAATTTAGGAGAAATGAGGAATTATCAATTTTCTATCTTTCATTTTAACACAATTATTTATTCTATTACATTTCTTAATATTAATAATTAAGTTTTTTCTCAAAGTGATATTTATTATTTAACATTTAGATAATACATTCATTTATATTTTGAAATGATATCAAACTTTGAACTAGTTTCAAGCATTTTAGATCTGAGATTCACCATTTATTCATTTGAATTATCTACTTCTTTTTGTTTATTTTATATCATTTGAATCTCCAAATTGCATCTCATGCATATTCTTTTCTTGTCTTCACTTTTATAATATATTCATTTTTATACATTTAAATGCAGTTTTAATGATATTGATGTCCACATATGAAATGAAAAGATGGATTAACCAAGGCATTATCACATGCTGTACACTTTCCGAATGAAAATATCTATGCTTGAGTCTTTAATTATTAAAATTCTGTTCTAGTCTCACTTGTTTATTGCATGTTTTCTTTTATCACATTCAAATTATCTTTAATTTCTGTATAATCTCTTTGTAATTATTACTTTAAGAAATCTCTCATTTGACCAAACTTCACATTACTGTTTTCCTTCATAATGTCTAAGATCAAAAACGAAGAAATAGACTCCAATTTACTCAATTCCTTCAGTATATTTGGAATATAATGAGTAGCCTTGTTTTCTGGTTTAGCAAAATACTTCAATGCTAAAACCCATAAGTTTTACTCTTATTCGCCATACTCAGTACATAAGTTTAATATTTCTTCATTATCCTTCTTTGTAATATAAAAATTCAAGAGTTCCTCTCTCATTTAGAGTTTCTTCAATAAACATATGATTCCTTCTGTAAAATTGTAAATTTTGAATTGCACCAACAAGTGATTTTTATCATATTTTGATTCATTCTTATCGTCCAACAGTAAACTCATAATTCTTTTTTCACTTTCCTTTACTTCTTCCTTTCTTTCGAATCTCTCCAAATGATAACTAAAATATCTATGAAATATGGCCATTTCATTAGGTAGATTCTTGCATTCTTCTATAAGAAATCTTAAATATCGTTCTAAATAACTATTATATCCTCCAAATATGTGTAAAAATTCATCAGGCTTGCAAAATGTAATTGAATAAATATTTGCTAATTGATCATTATTCAAATTGAAGTACTTCCAAACTTTCTATTGTTCTTAAGTTAACCTGTCTAATGAATCAATACCCTTTCTTGATTCAAATTGCTTTTTTAGGTTCTATACAATATTGATTAACAAGATTAAATTCTAGATTACTTCTAAAGTAAATTAAGGTTCACTCCTCATTAACTCAAGACCAAATTCCTTCAAATAAGTAGCCTAGACTATATGAAAATCTGTGAATTACTTTCTCTTCTAATATTATTGTGTCTCTAATATATTCTAGTGCAGCTCCGCATTCAGCTTTGTCAAATATATATATTTGGAGACAGGCCTGGTAGATGTTTTTCTTCGATGCCATTTTTAATGCAATATCAAGATAATTGGATGATCGACATTCTCTTATTGCTGTTTCAATATCAAATAGTTCACTTTCGAACCCATACTTCTCTATTTTCTCTATAAAATTGTCGAATTGCCTTAATTTAATGTAGCAATTTAGTAATAAGGCTGTGTGATGTTTTTCCACCTTAGTTTATTAGTGCAGTTTTTCTAAGTACTAAACTAATTGTTCAATATTTGATATATCAAGAAAATGCGTGGCTATAGCTTAAGTGGGTTCTAAACTATCAATTTTTTACATTATTAATGAGAATATAAGAGAGAACTTATAATTCTATATTTTAATTTTGCAATTATTGGAGAATAAGTGATATATTGTTAACAGATATAGTTTCAACATTGATGAAGGTTCTGATTTAGTCTGGATTCAACAAAGGATTTGTGGAAGAATATTGGCGAGTGAAAATTTATGGAAATTGAATTGGTCTAATTTATTTTTGTTTTTTTTAATAATTAATTTAAATGGAAGAATAACAGCAAATTGAAAATACTATAATAGAAGAAAGGTATAAGAAGGCTGATGGAGAGACTGCATATCGTAGATACCAGAAAGGAAAGGTGTTAGGCAAGGGTGGCTTTGCTAAATGCTATGAAGTAACTTCTATAGAAAGCAAGAAAGTATTGGCTGCCAAGATTATTGCCAAAAGCACTTTAAAGAAGGGGAGAACAAAGGCAAAGGTATAATAGTGGAATAATGGTAGTTAATTACTGAGATTAAGCTTCATAAATCGCTTCACCATTAGAATATTGTGTAATTTGAAGATGTATTCGAGGACAATGATAATGTATACATTCTTTTAGAACTGTGTTAAAATCAAGTGATTCAATTTATTGTAATTATTTTAGACTCTGAATGAGTTGTTAAAAAGAAGGAGGAGAATCACTCAAATAGAAGTGCAATGCTACTTGAAATAATTGATAGGGGCATTGAAATATATTCATTCTCATAGAGTGCTTCATCGAGATCTGAAGTTAGGGAATCTATTTATCAATGATAAGATGGAATTGAAACTGGGAGATTTTGGTTTGGCTACCAAATTAGATTATGACGGATAGAGAAGACATACTATATGCGGGACACCAAATTACATAGCACCTGAGATATTGGATGAAAGATTGGGACATTCATACCAAGCAGACATCTGGTCAGTTGGTGTTATTATCTATACACTGTTAATAGGGAAACCCCCTTTTGAGACATCAGATGTTAAGACTACCTATAATAAAATATCTCAATGTCAATTCAATTTTCCAGATCATATTTAGATATCTGAAAATGCTAGGAATTTAATCTCCAGAATACTCATTCTGGATCCCTCAAAAAGACTAACTTTGGATGAAATTCTTGCTCATCCATTTATGACTTCAAATCCAATTCCTAAAACTACTCATATTTCGCAACTGCTTAGTCCACCAACTGCAGCATGGTTGTCTTAATACTCATAGGCTTCTATGCTCAACTCTAAGCAATTACAGCCTGAGTTAGTTTCAGTCAAATCCACCTCCTAAATTCCCAAGATGAATAACCTATTTTCGACTCAATTAAAAATGTCTCAAGCTGAACGCATTAAGAGTAATTGCTTATTTAAATGATAGCCTTGACTGAAGGGATTAACTACTTGAGTGAAAAACAATAGACCAAGACACAGTAAGAACAAATTTTGGAGAACAATGAGTAACAGGAGTTAGTAAGTGTTCTATTATAACTTAGAGTAAAGAGAATGATGTAGTATATGTTATCAAGTGTTGTGATTATCAAAGTAAATATGGTATTGGCTATGTACTATCCAATCATCATTCTGGTGTTCTATTTAATGATTCCACCAAAATTATCTAATGCAATAGGTTAGAATTCAATTATTTCGATTCGTGTAATCAGAAGTCAAGTCATGAATTTGAAAATTATCCACAAGAATTAAACAAAAAAGTCACTTTGCTCTAAAAATTTACTCAATATTTAGGTGTTGATGAGAATAATACGGTTTCCAATTCACAAATCTCAACTATTTTCGTTGATAAATTCCTTAAAACAAGAAATGCTCTTCTTCTGAAACTTTCTAATGGGGTGATCCAGGCTGATTTTATCGATAAAACTGTCATTGTCATATCACCTAATGAAAACATTCTTTTCGTCAATGAGAAAGGTGACAAATTTAGTTATAATTTGGAATAAATTAAGGACAAGGACAAAATTCAAAGAAGGTATTTTAGTAGTTTGATTTTAGGTACAATTATGTATAGCAATTAAGAGGTGATTGTTAATGATGAATGTTTACTTTATTAATAATTAATTTATAAATATTCTGGAAGCTTAAATGGACAATTCAAAGAAGGAGCATTCGTATACTTATTGGGTTAAAAATGATCCCAATCATCCTAAAATTGATTGTCAACCTAAAAAGGTAGAAGATCCCTCTTAAGTTTAATAACCTTAAACAATCGGATCACAATGGAATGTCTCAGGAACTTGGGAAGAGAAGAAAGTCCCCATGAGTGAGATCAAAAAATCATTAGAGAACATTATTGGAGTATTATAGCTATTTAAGGTTTTTAGATGAAAATTGGGTAAACCAAGATTTCAGCCGTAGAGTCAGTTGAAGGAGAAGCTCATTTATACTTGAGTCGAGGAAAAAAGAGAATGGGTTATCATCTCAAAATCACATATGCTCTAGAAGACGATGGATAAATCAAATATACAGACTTTACAGACGATGGAGATAGAGATGTAATAAAACAATATAATAATCAAGTATGTACTAGAAGATGTCAATGATGAAACAGTCAAACATCAAATTGAAGAATTGCATGATCAAACAAAGCAGTTTGTAGAAGTGTTTAAAAATTGATATTGGTCTATATATTTTTAAAGTTATTTTACCTGTTTAATAGTAATCAATTACAAAAATAATTTAATAAGTTTAATAACAAATACCACCTATACATCATTAAGATCTAAATATGCTTTCTATATCAATAAATTTAGCAAACTTAACAGGTATCCAATATCCCTTTTCAATTTGTAACTCTCCATTATCACTGACCGTATAATTTACATAATAAATCCAATATTATTTCACCATTTTAATTTATCTCAGCCTCAACATAAATTTTGCCATACATCGATAATTCCATAATGTTATAGAGTTCCTATAATTGTTCTCTAAGTACTTCTTCTATGAGAATCCTATTTACAACACATGTTTTAGGTTAGTAGATATTTCAATCTTTACCTCCCATCCTAAAGTTGTTACCAAATTTTACGACCTCTTAAGTACTTTATAGATTTTCCATGTTCAAGATCCATCTTCACCTTCACATACTATTTATTTTTGCTTACTTACTTTGATTAATATCGAATTAAAGCCTATACAAATTAATATTTTAGTTAATTTAATTATATTAAGGGATTTTACCTATTATCTTTGAATGCTCATAGTTATCTTTAATAAAGAACACTTTATATTCTTGATTTCTATTCCTTGATAAATATATTTTGATTAACAAAAACATTCAAATCAAAAGGAATTAATTCTAAATGCCCTGATAACATTAACTGTAAATCAGAATAATGTAATTCTAAGGCAAATGATATAAATAAGATAGAGATGCAAAGCACGGAAGATTTTCTAATTAATAATTTTTATATAAGTTTATGGTGATTCATGAATATCTTTATTTATAAATAGTAATTGATACCTTAAAAGAATAAGCCCTATTATATGGCTTTCAAAGTACAACATCATATTGTGACTATATTGTGCTTAATGCAAATTGAATTTGATTGATTTAGGATTGAGTCCATTTAGGAATCTTTTTATTTGAGATGGTGATTTTGTGGTGTTGTGTCGATCAAGTAAGTCCAATATGGAGGAGGAGGAAGGATGGATGACCAAAAGGATTTGGAATGAAATGGATATTGAATTTAGTGGGAGGGAAGGAGAGAGTCTAATGGATATTTTGGATATCTAGAATACATAAAATAAAATAATTAAAACACATGTCGCAAGAATAGCCTGTGGATCTTTAAATCCTAAACAAAGTTCGCCATCTGATACCTGAAAGTTTTAAGATAGAGAGATAAAAGAAATGGGAAGTGTTGAAAAGAAAGGGGTATTGCTTTGCCAATAACCGCATATTATAGTTTAGTGTAAAGAATACTGCTGAAGTCATCCAATAGATTTAAATTGGAGCAGACAGCCAAGTACGATGAGTTCTGCGATGCTTTGGATTAAGCCACTTATGGTAACAATATGGACGTGATTAAACAATTCGAGAACTTTAAGGAGAGCATCAAGCCCAAGATCAAAGCCGGCTAGTAATTTGGGACTATAAATGGAGTGGAAAGTTTGGATTTGAACACTTTCGAGACAAAGAAAGGTAGCTTCAAAACTAAGCAAGGGTCAACAGATTTAATTGTTTTTTGGGTAAAAATGTCAACATTATTGATTAGTCATCTGAAAATGAGAAGTCAACAAGAAGTTTGAATGAACTCAATAATTGGTTAAGTTTGAATTAAAATCTGAAATTGCAAATAAACCCCATAGCTGTATCTTTGGATGATGATGCCAATAATTTCAAGAATCATCTTAAGAACAATCAATTGACTCATTTTCAACATTATCGCTATTCTCTGGGTTGGGATTCTTCGAATGCTTTTCAAAGAGCCATGGAATTGAATTACCTTCCAAAGATTGCAGTAGTAGGAAAGGAGAACGAAGTGATTGAAGTGACTCGTAAGGCAAGGGAAGTAGAGAATATCATTAAGACTTATTGGGAAGCAGGATCAGAAAGTGAGGATGATGGAAAATACAGAGAACTTCTTGAGTAATAGACCTTCAGATTCATCAAGAAGGCATTGACTCAATAAATTGCAGATCTTTTGTCTTAAAATAAAAGTTTTGCTAAAAGTGACTTCATCAGACTATCTTTAACTAAATGCTATAAGATTACTTAAGATGGTTCTAAAGAAATTGTAGAGAGAAGTCATTTAAAAGTATCTTATGAGGTTTCAGTGTAATCTACCTAAGCTATTAAATTGTTCTTAAATAATGTGACAGCTGTATTAGGAAAAGACAATGTTCAGGTGAAGAGATCCATAGTTAAGGATCCAACAGGAATGTTAGACATGATTACAAGTGGATTTTAGGATGTTCTTAAGAAAAATTACAAAGTTATCTAAGAATATACTATAAGATCTGAATATTTCAATTACGTTCATGATAAGGAAGAATTCCAACCTGATGTCAAAGTAGTATCAAAGAAAGCAATTCAGAATCTTACATTTAAGGAATATCAGGCTATCTATGCTTAGGTGTTGCCTATTTTCAAGAAATATCAATAAGAAATAGATGATAGTGATGATGATTCTGATAATGACGAGGAGTAGGAGGAAGACAAGAGATTGATTTTCGATAGAGTCAATGAATTGACAGATTGTTTGAAATCTGGTTTGGAATTGAGTTTGGGATAGCCATTCCAAACAATACAAAATTATCATCCATTTGGTAAAGATCAAGTGGTTGACATTGAACATAAAGATGATTAGGTTTTGGTTGTGATGTATTGGGATGATAATCAGTAATGCAATAGATAGTTTACTTAAATCCTCAAGGTGTTGTTAGTTAACGAGGAGAAATTTAAGAACAAAGTTAGATTGGTTGCTTTGAGTAAACATAAGTAGGAAGCTTATGAACTCTTCTTCTTGAAGAATCAAGGCATCGAAGAGGTGGTTGAATTCTATTTCCCAAGAGAAGATAACCAAGCTGATCAGGTTTAATACAATGTGAAATCATTCCCACATTTCATTGTAGTAGACAAAGTTGGGTCAATCAGAATTCAATCATAGGTTGAAGATATAGAATCTATCATCACATCCTATATTGAAGAATCAATTGACAGTCTAAATTAGAAGGGACCATTGAATGATGACGAATATAGTGAGATCACTCAATTCTTGTATTCAGATGCCAGAAAGAAATTGTCACAACTCAATAACAAACGATAATTCTCACTTAGTTTCATCTTCAAAGAAATCGATCAAGGAGAGAAAGTAGTTAGATTTGCTCCCATCATTGAGTACACAATTAGAGAAGGCAAATAGAAGTATCTTGATGCATTCCTTGCTTTATTGAATAAGGTTGTTCCCTTATCCAATTTCTAAATCAACCAAACTGTTCAAAGAACATTGAATCTGTTGTTCCCTGGAAAGGCATGCAAACTATGTCAAAATGAACTCAACGATCAAACCCAATAATATTACAGTCCATTCTCTGATGAATTCTATTGCGTCAAATGTGCAGAGGTCTTCGATCCTAAAGCTGCTGGATATAAGAAATTCAGAGTTCAAGACAATTTGGTCTTCTTCAATGCTCCCCTTGTTGACAAGTCAGTTCTAAATGATATTGATGTGTATAGAGTGGGAAACAACCAAAAGGTCAAAAGAGGAGATCAATATACTCAAAATCATGCCTTGGATTGCAATGGATGTGACGGAGATGTTAAAGGCTTCAGATACATCGTTTTGAATTGTTTACCAGGAAAAGTGACTGATTTAGTAAGACTATTGAATTTATGGTTAGGCTTTGGTAGATTTCTGTTAGGATTGCTTCAATGAAATCAGAACTGGAGGACCTAGACTTGAGAAAATCGTGAAGAGAACCAAGATTTATGGCTACAATCCTTCTATGCTGATGTTGAGAGTGCCATTTTATATGGGATATTATGATTATTGAGTGGTATGATTCATTACAAAAAAATTACAATCTTAATCATGAAAACTCTGAATCCTAATCATCATCCTCCTATTCTCGTTTGCCTGTCTTCTTGTCTTGAAATACCTATACTTAATTATTCAGTCATTTACTATGTAGAATCCCAATAGCCATTACAAAATGAAGAACAAGATACAAAACACAAACAAAGTTATCTTTCTAGGATCAGAGTATATCCAAATCCATAATGGAAAAAAAACAAACTATTAAATAATCTCCTTCTTATCTGATTGTTGTTTGATAGTTATCTTGCTATCCATGTAACTTAAGGCTGAACTCACTAATATCAAAATCACAAATACTATAACTGGATAGGTCTTGTCAATATAAATATTTGGTTACAATATTCTTGTGATTGTTTTCCGTCTCATATTGCTATGAAAAGGTCTCCTCGAAGAATCCCTTAAAATTGCCTAAAGTGCCTTGACATTTCTTATTATTAACATTATTTTACAGTTTCAGTATCGTCACAAGGTATAAAGTCCACAATCACCAGAACAACACACCAAATCAAGAACTGGACTATACCTGTGTAGGCAATATATTTGGCATGCTGAAACACATATCTAAAATTTATTTAGAATTCTCTTTTACTAACACATAAACTCTTCCTTCAATTTGATTGCGTAAATGTTGGTCCCTATCTGAAGCAGAGTAGCTATCAACCCTATGTAACACTCGTGATTCCCCTCAGTATCCAAAGCAAGGGAGAAAATACCTGTCAATAGAACAACACCCGCATATATTATTTTTATCTTATCATGCTTATTCGTGTAGATGGTGTAGAATACAAACACAATCCCTTAACACTACTTTAATCATTTTAACTTACTATTATGAACAATCCAAAGTTCATATAGAATAATTCAATACATATCAGAAATATGTCCGCTGCTTGTATTGATGCATTTATCGCGTATAGCTTGAATGGTATATATGTTTATTTGTGCTCACTAAGCTCTTTTTCGAGTAACTACTCCCTCTCTTCTTCGTCGATTGACCCCTCATTTATCAAAAACACAAGTGATAAAATCTTCCCAAAAAACAATAACCACACCCATTCAAACAGATAGAACATCCCATTGTACTCGTACAAGCCTATCATTAATAAGCTCATGGCCAAAAAGCTCTTAATAAATAAATTTCAATACATGACACCATATAAGAGTAAAAAAAACATTTCTTTTTTTATTATTTATAATCCCATAAATATATTAATAAAATATTCAAAAATTAAACTCAAGAAAACAAAAATAATAATTATGGAATGAGATATTAATCTGTAGCCTCTATAATCCATATGTTTTTCTCTACCATCACCACTTTTATGTACTCATTATTCCCATACGCAGCCCCTATTTAGTACCAATCCATTACCATAATAGTCATTCACCACTGCAAATCGAAGTTTCTTTAACGTTTCCAACCCAACCTACAATCTAAAAGGCTGGCTTTTATGAAACTGAGCATCCTTCACCTTAAGCTGCATAATCTCTGGCCTCAAATCAAAAAAATCTATAAAATTAAACTGGTTTGTTGGTAACAACACATTGAAGAACATATTCTCAATCTGTATCTTACAAATTATTGGATCTTTGCATTCATCAACCATTATTAAGTACTGCAATTCTCTTTCCAGAACCTTTCTATTGTCCTATTTTATCCAAAATTTCGTTGCTGATTGTAATAAATTCATAATTACATCTATCCCCTTGAAACTTGATGTTAATGGGCCAATTCTGCTCTGTCTTATTGAAAATAAACAATGATATTTTTAGATAATTTTTACCATTTAAGACTTGATACTAAAACCCAAATGTACAATACACTCTAATTAATTCGTTCTCAAATAAATTGCCCTACCCCGATAAGCAAGTATTCTTCCAAATATCAATCATTTGTAGTGAATATCCAGATCTACTTAATTTTTGGTACAGGTCAAGTGATTGAGAATTCAATTAATAGCCTGAAGAATCATTTTGTTTTTGTTAGTATTTTTACTGCTCAGAATTTCTAATCTCTTTGAATTACACTTAACTTGACCCCTTATTCGTCTAATCTTATTCCTAATCAGTTCCATTTCCAAAAGTTAATTTCATTCCGTTTGGTTTCTAATTGAACTAATCCTAATACTATTCTATATTATTTGAACTCCCTTCCAATTTTGTAGGTGATTAGTAATAATCTTAAGAAAAATAATTTTAATGTTATTTTGGAATATTTTGCTCAAATTGCTAATAATCAGTTTCTAATTAATGAGGGTTATTTTGTTTTATTGGTTTAAATGAGTTTTGTTAGGGTTGTTCCTAAAAGTATTAATAATCCTATTTTTATTATTATTAATTCAATTGAAATTGTTAGTCATATTGCTATTATTGAAATTAATTTTACTGATTGAAGGTATCATATTCATTATATTAATTATGTTATGGCTATGAAGTGCCTTTCAATTTATCAACTTATTTAGAATTATCTTACATAATTTATTATTCATGTTATCTTTATAAATCCGACTAGGCTTGATAATTAATTTGAGATACAACTTGTTATTTGACCTGAATTTAAGTGTGATCGTTCAATCTGGCAACATCTTGAGTGTCATCTTGACCAATTTATCTGGTAGAGGAAAGAGGTTATATCTTTGATTTTTGATAGGCATCAGAAGGAGTGTAATTTTTTTTTGTAATTTTGCTAGCCTCTGTTAAAACTGCATGTTGAAATTCCAAGAATCCATTCTTAGTTTTGTTTCTTTCAAAATGATTAAACTTCAAATTAAAAATCTTTATGAAGTTGCACAATATTTCAATCTAGTCTCTTTGTTATTGAGTCAATTAGTCGGATAATTCATATTCCAATTATTGTAATTTGGCATCACTCTCTTTAAAAGTATCACAATAGAACTGCAACACTAAAATCATATTTTTATGTACTGTCTTTTGCACCATCTGGATTACAATTTTAATCGTAAAGCATATCCCAAATAGTTTCAATTTAATCAGTCATTTCGAGTTACAATTCCTCCAATTATTTGATGCCACTTTGCCTACTCGGTTCTATCTACTATACTTGATTCCTTTTAACAGGTTAGCTCTCTTCAGCAGCCTCTTCAATTTCATTAACATTCGCTGTTAATTCTAGGTTATGTTTAGGAAAGATAATTCCTTATTGAATCAATCTGTCATACAGTATTTTAAACTTAGTAGGTTTGTTGCTTGAAGTGGCAGGATATTTTTCAGCCAAGCATTTGATTAGTTCCAATATCAAATTGAAGTATTTAATAGCAATTTATGGAACTAACAAGTTAATAGCAATGTCAATTACTATCATTTTCAAATCTATAAATGCCTTTGTATTCATCATCAGAACCAGGTTGAAACATGACTACCTCCTATAAATAATTCAAAAGGGAGTTATTGTTAGCTAATTTATTTGTCACAGAACCAATTGGATTTGTATAAACTGCATCTCTAATTATCTACGATTTTATATGCACTAAACCATACCATTAACAGAAGATATTTCTTCAATAGGCTTTCATTGCTTCGAAATGTTTCATCAGCAAATTAAATGAGAGTATTAGCAAGATCACTTTAAAATTTTAGAATATCTTTACTTCTCTTTTCTCAATTTATCCAATACTTTATTCAGATTAAACTAAAATTCCTAGAGACTTGAGATACAAATTTTGATTTATTCCATTGAAACTTATTATATATATAATATTATTCTGTTATGAAAATATTTATCAATTATGTCTGTTAAATAGATTATCCTTGATGAGTTCTGTCATCTTCAAAAATAACAATACAATATCCCAATATATAGTTACACTACCACTCACATCATCTGCTGTATTGATATCATAAGAATCTTCAGAACTATAAAATAAACGCCATATAATTACTTCAAATTAGAATATGTATCATAAAGCAACATAAATGCAAACAAAAATGAGGACAAAGAGATGACCATGATCCAAAATAGTGAAATTTGGCTAAAGATTGTAAACATCTCAAATACAATCAATATCCCCGCAGATACAAAAAGGACTGCTCCGGAATAGGTAATCTTTCTCCTTACAGTCGATGAATACAAAAACAAAAAGAATATTAAACCTATCATTATGATATATTCATACTTGCAAAATTCACGAAAATTAATAATCCAACTTATGAGTTACCAAATGCCACTAGACAACCACACACTGAAGCCAAAGATAGAGTAAATAATAAGAACACTAACCAATTTGTTGGGGTAGTCTTGATGTGATTCCTGTAAATAAAGGCTAGTATTGATATTCCTATGCAAATCCCTAAGCTTAACCAAAATATCCATTTGGTATTTTCTAAGAAGTGATCTAGATCTGGCAAAGCATGCACTATCCACACATAAATGCCTAGTCTATTGTCTACAAATACAAACAATAACTAATTGCAGGAATAACTTAGAAAATAGGTTTCTGGCATAGATTATTCTGCCATTAAATGAATTGTCAAAGCCATTCGATACTTCTGTGGCCTATCCTTATTTACTCCGATTAGTAAGACGAGGATCTCCTGACCTAATGGAACTTTCAAATAACATAATAATTTTAACAATAAATTATTATCAGACTCTTTCATAAAATAAAATATAAGCTTGATTGCTGAGAGCCTATTTAAGAGAGACCTCTTTGAAGTTGCTATCACTAAAATAGAACCAATGATCCTGATTGTTTTCTTTGTGCTTCACATAAGATATATAATGTCCGCCTGTCATTGTACCTTGATGAACGACCACCCCGTACAATTGATATGGATACTTCTAAGCCTTTATTTCTTCAACAGTTTGACTTGGTTCTCCCTTTAAAATAGTATAGTCCTCCAGATAGATGGTTTCTGGAATATCAACTTACTCCGAGACCTTCTCAAATCTACCCGCTGATTTCTATTGGAATCTCTTCAAAATGATTGTGGCCACTTAAGGTAAATCGTATAAGAAGAACTTTCTTAAGGCTCTCCCTGACTTCTTCCCTTGCTTTGCACACTACTCACACTTAAAGAAATTGTTCTTTTAGTTCAATTCCTCATATTCAGTAAAAGCATCCAGACAATCAACAACGCTTAGATTATATTATTTTTATTGATCGACTTTTGGTGGGTTATTGTTTTTTTGAACCAAAATTGAGTTATGCAAATAGGGAACAATGACATCCTTTAATTCTTCACTGGTGATCTCTTAGTATTCCTCTTGAAACCTCTAATTAATTAGACCCTTAGGTTTTCTAATTTGAACAGTATAGTCAAGACAGAAATCAAATGTCCTACTGATGAATCCACAATCCAAGCATTCCACTAATAATAATGAGTTGAGTTCTTACAATAATTGCACAAATAACTTCCGAATATATTCTCAACAATTGTCCTCTTGGGCTTACCATTTGTTTTGGTTTTATTGATTCTCCCTATATGAGTGTTTTCCTCTCCTGTTGACAAAGCATCCAATAAACACCTAAGCAATTCAGATGCATCCTATTAAGCCATAGATCTGAATCTCCCCTAACTTTGGATAATTATAATAATTTTACACTGCCTATATCGATTTGAATAAATCCACAGGGTCCACTAATCCCTTACTCTTCCTGCTATTTAACAAGAAATTCTAATATATCTAATTAATAGATAATTTTGAACTCTTGGGTCTCACTTATTGTTTAATTTATTTATTGTTCTCAACTGTAGTCCAATCATCATCCTCGTCATTGTCTACATTTTAACTATAAGAAGAGAAGTTAAACTTCTTATGGTCCAAATAGAATGAATTCAAACTCTCTGTTGCATTTAAACATTACATAACAGAGTTGAAAAAGCAAGTGTTCCCCAAATTCCTCAATCCAAACACTTACTTGGGTGTGTAGTTTAATGGTTAGGTGGCTTACTGTTTAATTTCTTGACTCAGAGTTTAGGGTTATGATTATTATTATTAGACTTGCTAGAATTATTAAATTGTTTGAGTTGGTTTGTTTTACTTAATTTTTTTGAACAGGAGATTTTTCATGTTATCAATAAATTTAGAGATTTTCTCTTTCTACCCCTTGTTGTCAGTTTCCTCCTATATTGTTTCTAAATCATTATCACAAACATAACACCAAATAGCGAATGAATTGATGGATATAGAAAGTGGATGATTAGTTTATTGATTGTGTTTAAATGAACATTGGTTATCACTATTCCTGCTGCATCCAAAAAATCCGCATTCTATGCACAACCATTTTTCGATATCGCTCTCACATTATTACCTCTTAGCATTATCACAATATGTAAAATTAGTCTTGATTAAATTCCCAATTTATTCAAGCCTGTACTTTGAAAAATGGGAACATGAACCTGATTTTTACATGAATTAAATAATTAATTAAAGAATTTGAGCCTCTATAATATAATTAAATACAATTATCAATCAATATATAATTGGTTATTTAAAATCATAATGGAAGCCAATCTTTCTTGGCATTTCTTAACAACGTTTGAACTCCATTCATTAATCAGATTATCTAGTATAAAACTATAGTTATATATTCGCTTTCTTTCGTAATCCAATCATAATCATTGTATTAAAATATATTGAATTGTGAATATGAAGTTCATAATAATATTTGTTTATAGAAATAATTAATTTAATATATTAAAATATTAAAAATGAGTTCAATGGAACCTTATCGTGAAGAATTTCTAGAAGAATTGGATAAAATCAGACAGCAATACAGTTTTGGACAATCTCAATAGATGTCTTAGAGTCAATAGAAGAAGGTGAACTTGCAATTCAAAGTTACCGATACGAATGATATTTGGAATAATAGTAAATATTCTGATGTATTTTGTGTCTAATGATTTTAGAATAAATGGAGAGGGAACCTAACAACCACATTCTATAATAAGGAGCACAATGCTAGTCATTATGAGGTGAACTCACTTTTGAATCCGGAAGTTACGAGAAAGAATTTCAATATGAGAGCTACTCAGATATCTGAATATTCAAATGCGAAACATAACAATACAGTGTTTGTGAATCCCAAGTTTACAAGTTGCTGATTTTATTATATATATCACATTATGAAATCAAGACTCAACCTTATTGACAATTTCAACCGTATCCCCTGGACTGCACAGGTTGGCACACGGATACAAATCTAGGTTGGTATCCAAGTTCATAGACTAAATAATAGAATGTTAACTCTCTTACAAACTTCAATTCAGTCTTCTTCTTCCACCAAGTAATTTTCTTCTTGGGGATGTCAACCTCAATAACAATAATGTCCCCTACTCCAAAATCGAAGGACTTGTGTGCTGAATTCAAGTCTTTCTGCAAGTGAGACCAAGAGTAGGCATTGTTGGATATCAAGTACGATCTGCATATTAATAATAAAGGTGTACCCATGACCTATATTAGTGTAGTTGAATTTGTAATTAGCACTCGCAATGATGTCTCTGTGACAAACCCCCACTCCAATCCATCCTGCATATTTGATGATCTTGAATCCAAATTTGTAAACCCCATTTTTGGGTACACAGGGTTCACAAATGATGAATCGTTATCCATTGGATTCGGAAGTCTTTTGTTCAGCAATCATGTTTTGGCCACTCAAACCAATATTAGCTCCTTTGAATTTTTATGAGAATTGAAAAGCAAGCGATTGCACCACTTCTGTAGCAGTAACAGGTTGAGCTCTGAAAATGTTGCTCAGAATTCCGACTTTAGTATCGATATCGATTTAAATGTCTTGCAATTAATCATTGAGCTGAGTAATCTGCGACTTACAAGCAACCATAATTGCTGAATTTATACTTTGTCTTGTGGCGATGCCATTTCCAAAGGAATATTACTCTAAAATTTATCTAGTGATGATTATTTGAAACTTACTAGATATTCTTTTTGTATTCTGGCAATTCCGAAGGGATGTTGAGAGAATCAAGCAGGAAATGAATAGGAGTCTTGGAAAGTGAAAAATTCCGTAGTTGATTTTTTAGATCAAGATAATAGGTTTCCACTCTCTTCGACAACTGCTTTGTAATGTTTTGCATTTATTCATTGAATCGATTCACCTATCAATTTATAACTTTGTTTTACTATTCGAACACATTCATTATAGGATTTATCCAAGAAAATGGAAGCATCCATCACGCTCTATTGAGTGGCATCGGAGTTGTTGTTGGCAGCCTCGTCTACTTGCTAGAGCATAAGTTTGATGGGCAAGGTGTTATGAGATTGATGATCAGCATGTTCACAAAGAGCTAGGAGATCACAAGCATTCTTACGGCAAATTAATGGGTTGGCACAAGATTTTTCGGTGCAGACAAGTGATAGAAAATGTCCATTGTGAAGAGGGCAAGCGAAATAATTCATATATTTATATAAAATGAATTAATTGTATAAGCTAACACCTCAAGAGTTGGCAACAAGAAAAGATATCGTTGTGCTCAGCGATAAGGGGTTGCGATTCAGGGAAGAGATTAAATCTTAGGATCAATTTGATTTGGATGATTTTCATTTGCCTCAAAGTAATTCTGCCATTTTACAATCAAGTCAATCAGTAAAAAGATAAACCATATACAAGAAGGTAAGTGCTCTAAGGAGAGAAACCAGTTGAATTGCTTGTCGCTGATTTGAAGAAAGAATTGAACATCAGTAGACCATATATGGAGAAGGCCCTGGAGAAAATGACAGTCAAGATAACCTCAGAAAAACCGTCTGCAGCCATAAACAACAAGTTACAAAAACTATATCAAGAATTAGACAAACATACCCGCTTGTTGGAAGCAAAGAAGGTGAAGTTTCAAAAGAAACCTATCGAATAATAGAAGTAGGATCAAACTTCGATTTTGGAAGAATCAGAATTCCAAGACAAAGTGGCATCTCTTAATGCATTGGAAGCCAGAATTTGGAGAATGCAACAGAACTATTAAAATGAAATCAGAATCAGGGAAGATACCTTGAAAGTAGCTATTACTATCTTACTTCTAGAAAGTTAAGCAAAACCTAAACGTGATGAGAATTTAAAAGGAAACTGAAATCGAATCGGTTCCAGTCCCTGTTTAGGTGGAGTAACTTTAACAATCTCAATATCTGGACAGGAAATAAGTCAGACTGAAGGACTATTAGAAATATAAATTTGAAGTAATCAATAGCAATATTCATAGAAAGGGTGGAATAGACAACCTCCTCCATCCTATACTTCTAAGTAAGTTCTAATCGAAGAGGAAAGAAAGAAACAACTTCAATTAATAAAAGAACAATAGGAGTATGAGTAAGAGTTGTTGAGAAGAAATGGACATTCAAACATCCACAATACAGCCAATCAGGAGACTCATGAATAATGAATTAAATATCTATTTATCAATTAAATCCATAATTACTCAATCTCTATTTCAATTACTATTGTTTTGTGGGACAATTTACATATCTGGATGACGACACAGATCTCTTAAAAGGAGTGTAAGGTGAAAAAGGCCTTTGTGAAATCTAAGATTTGTCTAAGGATTTATCTTAACTTCGTGGTTTTCGATCAGATACGAATGATTTTCTACATTCAATCTCCTGTCTTAATTAAGACTATCTAGGCTATTGAAATTTTCGAATAAAGGTTTTTCTCTTTTTTACTTCTTCTTCACTACTCTCACTTTCTAACAACTCATCCTCATCCTACACTTGATGTTCTTCTTCATCCTTTTGTATTTGTTATAGCAAACTAGTATATGGATTTATTCTCTTCTTCTTACGGTTCTTTATTCTATCCTTCTAATATTCTATATATTTGATTTCTTTTTCAAGTAAAATCTGAACTTACTTTCCCAATTCTTGTCCCAGTTGATGAAAATCAGGAATGCCAAACTCTTTAGTTATTTATTGAGATCCCAAGTAATATAATCCATTTGAACATTCAACTGTAAAACAATTGACTATCTTAAACTCTGAATTCAATATGGCTCTCGCTGTATTTCTCTTATTAGGTTACACTCTCCAAATACCACTCCAATACCTAAAGACCTCTGTTGCCTCAGACATCAATTTAGCCAACACTCGACACTTTAGGTAGTTTAAACTGAAAATTGGATATTCTGGTCCATAAATGAATAGGTTTTTTTTGAGGGAATGTCCATGCATGTCCATATACACAAATGGAGGACTCTTCATGGTCTCTATCAACTTTTTGATTTAATAAATCTAAGGAGTAGTATTCTAATCAGGGTTGGAAAACTGGCGATTCAGATCCATTCCTTGTAGACAAGTTCTAAAATTGCCAGCAATCACTCCATCAGGATTGAGCATTGGGATTGCTATAACTTATGAACTCTTGATATGGATATGGTTATTTACTTCTATAAGAGTTACTGACCATCTGGAGAGATGAGATACTTCAAAAAACCTTCCATCATATGAGAACTATTTGATTCTCCTGGATGAACACGAGCAGTTACTATTATTGTTCTTCTCTTCGCCTCACCAAACTGGAGCATCGGAATGTCTACTCCTGCAGGTGTTCTAGTAAAAATGCTAAATCCCAATGGCTATATAAATTGCATCATCTAAGAATAGGTATAGGGCACTCCATATGCTACATAAATTTTCTACCCTTTCACAAGAGTCAAATCAAAACTCAGTCTTGACGATCGTTGATTCTTCTGATCAAAGACTATGTTATCACCGCCTTACTTCCAGACCCCATTGATTCCTATATAAGGTCTCATGCCTCTTTAATAAAGGCTGCGATGTTTGCTGAAATTGCAAATATTTATCTTTATTGTCTGTGTTCTCTCCGAAACCATGCTGAAATGATACCAACTATGACTGCTACGCGAGTTTGAATCACATCTCATATAGCAATTATACTCGTTTGGACGAACTTAGAATGCGAAATCCAAGTTCCCTGACTCGAAATCAGAATCAAACTATATAAAGTGTTTTTGTGCTTATGGTCTATTGATAAATAGTCTTAGCTAGCGCTATTTTTTTTGAATTGCCTCCATCATGTCTGTTTAATTCTTAGTCGGTTGGTCTTCAATAGATGGTAACACTTACAATTTGTCAAATATTTCTAGCACATCTCCATGGAATCCACGTATCTCGGTCCCACATACACGAGCTAATCTCTTTACACTGACCACAACACGTCGTCATTCATTTCAAATTTCAGTCTTATAGGGTATTGTATGTTGGGCATCCATCTAAAGGTCAAATAGATAATACCCGTTAAGCATGTCCATTTCAAGGGAAAGCTCTTTTAAAATTGGAAGTGATTCAGGTAGCATCGTTATTAATTAATATGCTAATCTCAAAAGCAATCATAAGAAAGTGAAAACTCGCATTAAAACTGGTGACAAAGAATGCATTACATCCACATTATTATATCCTTTTTGGACTCTACCACTATACCATACGATAAATGCGTATTATAATAAAATATGTAAAATTGCCATCACATGATCGAACAATCCTTTTACTACTTAATCGAAATCGACAATGACTACACTTAGAAATGGATTAAATTACTTTAAAACCTCCCTTCAAAATAGAAACATGCTTAACGCCATCAAGGACCAGCTAATTTGCCACTTTCACTGCATCATCTAGAGTTTGATTAGAATCTGTAATTAAACAAGTATGGAAATTCCCATCAGGTTTCTTTGTTATAAATTATTTGGGCAGGAATTCACTTAACTTAGGTTTCTTTACCTTTCTGATATCAAGTAATTATAGCTATAAATTTTTTGTAGGTTGCTTTTTTGATTTCCCAAACAAAGATTTCATTTCAGAAACTTCTATGAATAAACATTAGGAATAATAAGATTAACTTAGATTGGTTAATTCTGTAATGTCTTCAACGCTTAAAACTAAGATATCAATAAGGATATCTACCGCTTTTATCATTGAAGGATGTAGAAGCAATTAGTTACTCATAAGATTCTGGGGTTTGAGAGTACAGTTCATCAGCCCTATCAAATAAACTCTAAACGTCGGACTCGTATTGTATTTGCTTCAACTTTTTGTTCAGATATGTAAATAGCTCTTCAGAATCCTCAATCGATAATATTTCCTCTATTATTATCTACTTTCTATACTTATTTTTAGATCATGAATAGAGCTGCAACCATGAAAAAGATGTAATTGGGATTGTGTCTCTTCATGTACTCGTCAAAAATCAGGAAAACAAGTTGGATCGATGTACCTTTGGCAAACAGTGTCATTATTAATGGTGTAACTACCATCGATAGGTTGAAGTCGTCTAGCTTGAGAATTCGATTATAGAAGTCAGCGCAATGATATTTAAGCAATATTTCACAGAATTGAATGGCAGATAGAACATGAGCGAGTTGCTTTTGTCCTTTGAGAATCTAAGATAGGTGTGAGATTTATACATTCCATTCAAGAACTTTGGGGAAATACTTGTTCATGAAAGAATTAAAATAGGCATAGCATTTTTATATAGGAAAGTCTCTATTTTTCATGACTAAGAATGGTGCCACAACTTCAAGCATTCCTTATTAATAGTTGACACTGTTTTGTTGGCAATAAAATGTGGCTAGTAGCATAAGATATCGTTGGGTGGACTCCTTTTTGAAGTAAGGGTCATCGTTTCTCGTTCTTGTAAGATCCTTAATCAAGGTTTCCTTCTCTGGGATTTCAAGGTCTTATTAATTCCAGTCTCTGAATTTGTAAGCATCAGTGAGGAGGTTTTCATTCATAAAGAACTCTCTCCAGTTGAGAACGGCTTTATTTTATGTAATCATTAATAATTTCAATCATATTATTTAACATTTGGTAAATCCCATGGGCCACGAATAGTACTAGAGGTTTGATAATATATTGATACTTCTTGTATTAATATAACCATATGATTTGCAGAGGGGAAACAAAAGTAATGAAGAAGACACTAGTAAGAAATATTAAAATAAAATTACCATCCAAAAAATAGAAGAGCTAAGAAATATGAAAAAAATAGTAATGACAATCCCAATCCAATGGTGGAAATCAAGTTGATGACTCTGAATACAGAGTTGTATTTTTATTTAATGCTTCTCTGGAGTATGGGTACAAAGATGAACAAGAGGTTGGATGCAAATATCATCAAAAATACTTAGAGTTCATTGTGCAATCTCGAGGCCAACAAACTGGAAAACACCAATGATGCCCATTATGAGACATCCAACTCTGTGAAATCCTTTTCGTAATCATAATCCTTTAAGAATATGTAGATTAGGATTGCCACACTTGTAAGCACATAGATAGTATTATCGGCATAGGTCTGATTGACTGTTTACATCACAGGTGCAAACAGTAACAAAATAGATATATAGATTCCAATGCTCTTAAAATTGCTTAATATTTCCAAGGTCTTCATTTTCTTGACTACAGAAAACATGATCAAACAAGTGATTGCAGTGACTAGCCAAAAGTATAGTTATAACTAATCATTGACCATATCATGTAGCATTAAGAAATAACTTAAAAGATAGAATACAACACAATTGACTGCAAAAATTAAATCTGAGGTCTTGCTGATGAGTTGTTTGTAATCAGGTCCATTGTTAGTGTTGTCTTGTTTTTATACGCTTTAAAGAAATGTTTCATCAATATAATTGTCATCATAAGGTTGTTTTTCATACAATATTTTTTCCCATTTCTTCTGTTCTTATTCTTCCTGGATGTAAGACTTAGGTTAAATAATAGCACATTACAGTCAGCTAATACTTGGGTCGTCTGCATATGAAACATTGAACATCATTTTCTGAGAAGCGATATCCATCCCATGGACAGTATTTGAAATAATCCATAAAAATTAAAATAATACTCATTTTCGTGGTGGTACTCTTTTTACTTATTGATTTGGTTTTGCAGAATTTCATTGTTATGTGGATATGAGTTTACTTTATTATTCACCTTTTGGTTTGTCTACATAATGCAAATAGTAAATTACCAGATTAAGATTCATCATCTTAGATTGTATTGAGATCCAAAGATTAGATAATTATTCAAAAATCAGAATCATCAGAATCATCATCTCCATCTTTTACTTTAAGATTTCAATATATCTAAACCCATTAGAATGAATTTCCAAAACATCTGTTGTCTTACCAGATCAAAAAACAGGTCTCACTTTTACATCCTTAACATTGGTTTTCTTCGAGATTTACTGACCAACTATGTCTCTAATTCACCAAAATTTTGTTTCTCTCTCTCCACTTATTATTCTATCTTCCATTTTTTCCATAATTATTTTACCTGTAATTATATATTCCAAAGACAATCACTCTTCTTTGATCTCTACTCTAATTCAATACTAAAGACAATAAAAAGAAAAGTAATTGATTCTTATAGATGAACCCAACTACTGGCAGATAATTACCACCAACTCTAAATTATTGGTGTATAGGCAAAATCAAATAAGCCATCTTATAAACCAATTTCTTTAATCACTTTTTATTATCATTATTCAATGATTGCTCAAATTCCTTACTAATTCTTAAAGAGTAATGCATGTTCCACAACGTCTATTGAAATCTTCTATCTATTTTACGAACTTCTTGAAGAGATGAGCGGTTAATTGCGATGATTGGTCGATAAAAGTTTACTCATATATATCCTTTGCTGCAATTATATCGCTAATCAAATAGCTTGCATCTACAATTTGAGACCATCCTTTATTGTCGTACCATTCTGTGGCTATATCTCCTGTTTGTGGCTCTGTAGTAGGCATTCAAAATATGAGAATCCTCAAATTCTGAAGAATTTTGTCAAACCGATTATCAGCGACTTTCTTCTTGAAGTGTGCTTAATATCTCCCATTTAATCTTTGTTTAGTTTCTTGCATGATCTACACTGTTGAAGAGTTAAAACAACATATATTATACACTTCTTCTCGTTTGGCAAATAGAATTTGTTTTTTGTTGCTATGAATATTGTCTAAGTCATATCCTATCCAAATTACAAACAAATAAGGTTTTAGTTTTAGGTTTAATTGAATCATCTTCTTTCACTGAAAGGATACAGAGTGCTGGAATGTTCTATCTCCTAATTTATTAAAATATATTACATTGAGATGATTCGTCAATTAATCTAATGTTTTAGGAATACATCTGCTATTATCTTTATATTAAATTAATATATGTTAATTATTTTCTATTGATGTTTTTGATTTGCCTTAACTTAACTTTACATTAATAATAATCAAATTATCTAAAACTTCCTTGATCCAATTTATTGCTATACTATAAAAATGTTAATCGAAACCAAAAATATTTATATATGTAAAACAACCGAGCGAAAATTTAATCTAACATTCTATATAATAAATGTATACCCCCTAAGAAAGTTCATTCCATATAATATTTAATTCTGTTAGTATTCACAATCTGTATCAGTATCAATCAGATCCTGAGGTGTAATTTAATTTATAATAAATCTAAATTTCTTATTATAACAATAATTAATATGAAAATCAAAGTAGTTCACAATAACGAAATCCATCTCTTGAAATTACATAACCCAACTCTCCAAGGAATTAGAGAGCACATCTAAAAAATATATCCAAATATCGATTCCAACTACACACTCGCCTATAATGACTCAGAAAATGATTAAATATCTCTGAGTTGTTAGGAGGATTTATAGGTTCTTGTCGATGAAGGAATACAAACAATCAAAGTTTTTGTGGTAACTGCCTAATAACCAAAACCAGTTACTCAAGATAAGATGGTTCACAAACACCATACTTGCGATGGATGCTAAAAACAACCAATCGTTGGACCAAGATTCAAATGTCTTGATTGTCCTGATTATGACTTGTGTGAAGAGTGCCAAGCCAAAGATCTTCATAACTTTCATAAGTTCTTCAAGATAAGTACAGAGGAAGAATTAGAATAATTCAGAAAAGAACATTGGGGTAAATTTGGACATTGGGGTCAACGACCTCATGGACACGGACCTCATGGACAAGGATTCCATGGTCATGGTCACGGTCACGGTCACGGATTTCATGGACACGAAGCTTTTAAACAATTCCGAGAATTATTCCAAGATCCTGCTTTTAAAGATATCAAGCAAACTGTCTTCTCTCTAGCCAAAGATGTCTTTGGTGCCGTTAAGACAGAGATTGAGAAGCACAAGAACTCCTAGTAATAACAATAATAGGAGAAACCTGAAGAAGAATTATATGAAGATGAAAAATTAGAAACATAATAAGAAACCTAATAGGAAACTCAATAAGAAAAATAATAAGAAAGTACTACCTAATAAACCGATTGTAAAGCACAACAAGACATTGAAGAGAAAATTTAATACTTGATTTCCATTGTGTAGTGTGATGAGAAATAAGCAAGAGAGTTTGTCGAATGCTTTAAGGATTTATCATTGGATAGAATTGTTGATATCATGTTAGAGAAATAATGATTATTATTATTAATATTAAATAAATCAACTATTCAAACACCAGTATGAATCATATTTACAAATATGATGATGAATTTTAACTCAATTATAATTAACATAATTAGTGAATTCATCGAAATAAATCTAATCTATACTAGAAATTCTAAATCACTTTATTTTTACTATAAAACCTTTGTCCAAGAAATGTATCTTAAGATTTACAAATTACATTTCAAAATATCAAGCATTTAGGCAAATGATAATAATACTAATGAGAGGATATTATTATATCTAGTGCATCATAATAAGCCAAAAAAGATATCAAATAAACTTTAGTTATTGATATTTACAAAATTTAATAAATTTATTTTGATATAAAATGAAAATATTGTAAAAATAATTAATTAATCAATCTAATTATTATGACTAAATTCTATTATAATGTTTAGAATAAATAAAATGTCCTAAATGTTATTTTAATGGAACAATAATAAATCCAAAAAACAATAGTTTGAAATTACCAAATCAAATAGGTTATTTTATAAGTTATAACAAAAATTAATTCTATTGATTAGACATATCTGAATGAATTACTAATTATATAATTTATAAAGGTTGTTATAGAATTGATCAAAATAGACAGATCATTTATTAATGGATAATAAATTGAATGAAATAAAGTGATTAATTTTGATTACATAAATGAAAATAAAATAAAAACTCAGAACCCTCATTTTTTAGATAGATAAGTGAATAGAGCTTTGATATTCTAAAGTAATAAGAAGATAAAGAAATTAGCACTAGTGAGTAATAAGATATTATTTTGACAGGTTTTTCGTTTATATGAAAACAGTCTTAAGATATATAAAGCATTAAAGTAACAGCAAAAAAGAGATTTAATGAGAGATCATAGGCCTTAATAATTTAATAATGAAATGACTAAGGTATATAGTTTTAAATGTCTTACTAAGGATAGAACCATTCTCTTTTCAAAATAATAATATAGCAAGTATGAGGTTTAGATTAAATTGTGAATAATATGTTGGAGAGTAAAATTAGCTTTTATCTCTTCCTATAATGACCTGAGTCTATTTGAAATTATAAATTATAATTTGAATACAAAATTTAGAAAAATATCAATAGAGTTTAACTGTAGGTTGTGATGAGTTATATATCCTTGTCACATAAATGAAATTGTAAGTATTGGATTTAATATTATTACAAAAAGGTCATGGTCTTGCTGAAACTAAGATTTGAAAGGAAGTAGAATGAGTAAGAATTAAAGCAAAAGAAATTGCTTAGAAAGTAAATAGTGAATAGATGTAGTAACTAATTGGAAGATGAGTTATTTTTAAATTATTGAAATAATTATATAATGAACGATTCGAAAGGACCTAAAATAATGAGTTCTCACTCATTCAACAGTATTAAGAATGAGGAGCCTAAGAAGGCAGAAGTGATCGATGAACAATCCTTATAGACAACTTAAAAGAGGGGATAGCCAAAAATCAATATTAGTCGTTTGCCTCCAGCATTTGCAAATAAAAAGTATTTACTATGGTGTAATTTAGACCACAGAAGAAATAAATAGAACCACTGGCGTAGAAGAAAGAGTAGAAACAACAAGTACAACAGAATCTGCAGAACATAGAAGCAATACAAGAGTACAAGTAGGTGAGCCAAATGTTAAGTCCCTTGAAGGCATTAATTATAAATCAAACCCTAGCGCGAACACAACTAGCAATCCAAGAATCCATTAGCACCTTTTCGTTAGTTCATGAAAGACCAAAAGAAAATTCATGAGGAATTAGGCCTAAGCATCAGTACACTCGTCCAAGGTTAGATGCGCATAGAAGACATGATAACAACTGGCACATTGCGATGTTAATATAACTTAAATCTTATTAGCCTATGGCGATCAGAGTCCTGTCAAGAAAATGTTACATGCTCCAACAATGAAACTCTATGTTGTAAAAGAAGTAATTCTTCACTTTGACATTTAGGAACCATTGCACAACAAGGAAATTCGTAAAAACTTAAAAGACTGGATCTCCTTTTGGTAGAACAAATTCGCCAATTCAAATTTACATGTCCAAGTATATGCTACCTTTTGGAATACACCCGAAGGTTACGTGTCTATCGTCATGGAATACATGAATGGTGGTTCATTATAAGTGAATATTAATTCTCATTTTTAGAATCTCCTTGAGAGTATGGGTTTCCTCCCAGAGAGAAGTATCAAATAGCTAGTACCACCTATCCTCTAAGGATTACAAAAAATTCATCAACAAGGAGCCCAATGTCATGGTGCTCTTGGCCCATCACAAATACTCTTCCTTAGAGATGGCACTGTTAAATTGGGTCAAGGTTTGTAATACAGAGTTTAAGTCCAAGGAAATTAATTGTTTAATTCCTACATTCTTGGTAAACCGAAAGATGTTCAAAGGTATTTTATTCAACCAATTAGTCTGTATGATCCAACGATTCTAGAAACCCCATCTTTATGGAGCAAGGCCTCAAGTGAAAAGGTTCATTTCCCTGCTCAAGAAGATTTCATTTTGGAGAGAGCCAATGACATTTGGAAACTAGGTTGGCTGGTTTTAAACTGCGCTATTGGAACTCTTGAGTTCCATCCAAAAGCCTAGTAGATCTATGAGGGCTCAAGAATCATCATTGAGGAAATTGCAAAATACACCGATCATCTCAAAGATACATGTTGTCTCCTCCATAGTGAAGCCAAAGTCATTTCATTAGTTGAATAGAATCAAAAGACAGTATCTGAACCTACCAAAATAACTATGCTAGAATTACTCCCATCTGATAAATTTAGTCCTGAATTTATTCAATTTTTATGTTCAACACTTAAAATAGATCCAAGATAAAGGGTATACACTGAATAATTGTTGCAACATCCATGGCTAGTAAGTGGTCGAGATCCTAAAGGTAGGCATCTCATTTTATTCTAATAGGACCCAATGTACAACTAAAGGAACTGCTTAATATATCAAATGCTTGGAATGCATTTCTGCCAGAAGAATTTTAGGGATAAGGAGCTCAAAAATTAGAAAGACTTTGTGATGCTCTATATTTGGTGTTGTAAAATTCAGAAAGACCAACAGTCAATAAGTATCTCATCAATTTTACATTATCTAGGATGTAACTACAGGAAAACAGTCCAATTATAAAAGAACTATCTTATGATATGGGTTTAAATGCCAAAGCCGTAAGTGATCGAATTATGTCAATTTTCCAATCCTTAATCTGATCTGGCATTGCACTATTATCTATATATTTCTAATTATTTAGCCTATTTATAATAATAATATTTAAACAAGGGTTATGATAAAATATCTTTTATGCCAATTTTTTACTACAATTTATGAATGAATTCAATTAAGGTTATTAATTCAAAAATAGTAATTAATTTGTGTATCATAATAATTAGTTATTCATAATTATTTTTAAGACTCTATTTAGTCCCATCCTTTTATATAAAGATGGTAGATAGATTGAGCACTGTACCATAATAAATATTAAGAATATATATACTATTTTAAACTTTATTCATGAAAAATAATAAATCAAGTGAGTGAAATTCTTATCAATATAAGGGTTGGATTAATTAATTTTAATAATTATATTTACTCTTGATTTCTTCCACTCATAGTTATTTTCTTTCTCTTTTTCCTGTAAATTTCTCAATCTCTCTTACAGTCAGAATTTTGATTAAATAATTTCTCATTTATATTAAACATAGTTAATTTTGAGACCTTTCTACTTAAATAAAACTTAATCTTAATTTTAATTTCGATCATTCAAAATTATAATCAGATATTTATTAAAAATTTATAAACATTAAGAAATTAAAAGTCTAAATTTCACATCTAAAGACATTTTATATCTTATTACATTTCTTATATAGATGATTATAAATGTGTCCAATAATAATTAAATCTTGATATCATAAATTTAAATGGCATCTAAGTTGTCAGTTAAGTGTAATATTGATCATAACAACTCATTTCACAATCAGAAAAAACCAATCCAATTTGAAAATCCAATTAGAAGAAAGTCTTGCTATTGTAAATTATGTGGAAATCTAAGCTTATTTCAATAGCAAAATTCAAATTTACCTACATAAAAGGAAATATAATTTAGTAAATAGAAGAGAATCAAAAGAAGGTTAAGTTTTGGGGATGAAATTCAAACTGATTTTCCTAACAAATTGAGTTAAAATGAAAGTGAAAATGGAAGACGAATTAGGTAAAACAATAAGTCAATTTCATTACCCATTAAATGGCAGCAAGGATTCTCAAAAAATAATTGCATCTGTCAAGAAAGTAGTATCAAAACAAAGAGAAAGAGCTGTGAATGTAGTGAATGTGGGAAACTAAATCCTTTTAAAATAAAGAGTCAAGAAATATTGTTTAAAAGACAATAATGATTTCACCTAAGAGTTAAAGATCCTTTTAGGTGAAATAAATCAATGAAATGAGAAGAACTAAAGATGTCAGTACTCTAGTAAGTAATCGTATATCCACAAGAGATTTAGACTAACACCCGAAAAGTAATTACAGCAAGGTTTCCAATATTAATTCATGTCGATAATTAGATTCTTAGAAAATTCTACAAGGGA